>UYJD01000001.1:2885930-2941238 GCA_900618795.1 Cyanodermella asteris
GGACTAATCGTTTCAATATAGTCACTCGAGGCGCGTCTGCGCTCACTAGGGACGGGGTGCGAGCTTTTCCGAAGTAATTCACGCCTAAAATGTATACGCTAGTAGCGCCAAGAACACACATCAGCAGACACTCGAGGTAAGTTACATACGTGATCTGCGGCGTAGAAAGCGGCGCCGGTGTATGCTGAAAACGGCGCCCATTTCGACCTCACCTGTCGAATGCCCGTGGAAACGTAGGGCTCGCATCGTGATATATCGAAAAAAAGGAAATTGGTGTGAACAACAACCACAAAGTTGGAAAAACTGTCGTTTTTTTTTGATGGGTCGCAGTACACGTGGCTAATGAGACGAGTGCTCAGACGATCAAGACATGGGGAACGTGGTGGGTTTGAAACATGGACTTGTTGTGCGGTGCTACATTGGGATGGCGAAGTACATCCGAACGGTCACCTTGAGGACCGGGCATGAAATGGGAGAATGACGCTCGTCAAAGCTCACGAGGCAAGATGATGTAAATGACATACTTTATTGACGGTGAGCCGCCTCGCATAGGTGTTTGTGGATATCCTCGGGGGTGTCATTGATGCCCCGCAATGTAAGCACAATGCCAAATGTTGCCTCCACTCACAAGCAATCATGATCTGTTAGATGTGTGGCCAGAATGGATTTTGTACAAGCGGATTTGAGTGTTCATTACAAAAATTATGGACAGATAGCTGGTTTCATAACGGGAAGCCGTTTGCGTTCGCCCTCAGCGCTCAGCCAAACATGTTCGACGTTGCCGGCTTCTGCACAATCGGGTCGATAACATCCGCCAATCGCGTATTGTAGTGATCTCCACCATGTACGATGTCCAGTCCGTGCGCAGCCGTGGCAGCACCCCCAGTCACGGTCGTGGTCGTCGTGGGCTGAGCAATCGTCGCAAGAGCGCCAGCACTTATGGTGCCAGCTCCAGCAGTGACCGGCGCAGCAGTACCGGCAATACCGGTGGTAGCAGCAGCAGGCGTCGTCTGGCTGCCATTGATATTGTCGTGTTCGTACTTTTCCTTCTCCAGAGAACCAGTGTCCCTGCCGACAGCTGTGTCCTGGCTGTTGGCGCGTTGGGTCACGCCCTGAACCTTGGGACCGCTCTCTGCACCAGGCGAGACATCACCTTTGCTTCGCACGCATGCGAGCACGCTGACTGCAATCCAGAAGAGAGCCACCACACCGGCGCAGGCGCCGTACGCGATCTGGCCCTTTCTCAGACTCTTGAATCCCGTCTCGGCGTATCCGAGCTGTAGGCCCAAGCCACCATTGATGATTCCCGCCAAGATCAAAATTCTTCCCAAATAAACGTGCATCCACGCAAACTTGTAGCTGCTCTTGGTGGAAATGTAATCGTAGTGATGCAGGACACCCAGAATGGGCATCATCCACATGAGACCAAAGATGACTGTACCGATGATGGCATGCCCGTTCCAAGTGACCCAGAGCTTGAGCGTCGTCGCGATCCAGACGCCCAGAGCCCACGCGGTGGTGAAGGTCAGGACGGCAAAGGACTGGAGCATCCAGTGCACGTTTCGGGCGTTTTTGGTGACGACGCGGACGAGAACGGCGCCGAGGGGGAAGAAGAGGGCCCAGGACAATGTCGCCAGGATGGCGTGGGCCCATATTATATGGGAGAGCATCGCAATTGACACCATGTTGGCGGTGTTCTGACGGGACAAGTGCCGGAAGGCTGAAGAATTTGATCGGGAGGAGAGAAAGAGATGGCAGAGAAATATGCAAAGTCAAAGGGCGTCTTCGACCTTCATATCCTTACCTGGCAACGCTGGAGCGTGTGGGAGCATGTTCAAGACTTGCTACAGCACCAGAGTTTGGCTGTCCCAGCCCGTAGTGTCTTCCGCAATAGACATTACAGCATTGTGGATTTCAGTACACACAAAGGAATGAAAACAATTGGTCCAATCCAACGGATGACAAGATAAAAGTGTGCCGATCTGGAGAAACGCTTGGATATTCTCCACGAGGAGGGCACACTCTATGACATAGCACGGCACATCAACCTCTTGACAAAGACATGATAAAGCTCGACCAAGGACACGCACACCGGTAGCAACCCAAGTGCGCGGTTCGGTCGACGAATCTTGACGAATGGTGCCGCGCGGAATGTCTCTGGCTGTCTCGATCGGGCAGTGAAAATAGGACGAAAGCACCTCGAAGTGGAGGGGTAGGAAATTTTATGTGTTTGGCTTTTCTCTTGGCCTGCGGTGGGCCTGAGATGGTGCGAGTTCGACCGCTGGGAAAGACTGGAAATGTCGTGTTACGGTCGTGATGGGTGCTGTTTCTGAGGGTGTGGAGAGATAGGCGCTATCTGATAGCGGATCGAAGCGAGGGGGAAAGGTTCTGAGGTTGGGAGAGGTTGAGATCGACAGCCGAGGAAGTCGGACGAGGTTGAAGTTGGAACATGACGACATCAGATTTCTTCGTCCACAATCGTTCCTTACCACACAGCCAGACTCATAATCATTGCGTACCTGCTTGCTAGACCTTGTATGATAATTGCAAGGTTTGCGAATGCTGAAGCCCGCTATCATCGCCAAAGTCTGCATGATGGACTTCCTAAGGCGTCGTTGCAGTCAAATGTTGACCTCTAAACTTTCCATCCACAAGACCTCCATACACATACGTCGGTCGGCCAGGCGATTGTCAGTAGTCTGTGGCAGACCAATTCATTGTTTCCTTGATCGTTGATCGATGGCGCATCTCCGCGCAACCAGCCCTTCCAAGCCAATTGTGGCGCTGCAGCAAAGAGTTTACCACTACATTATGCTCGCCGAGCGGCTTGTGGAGACGTGACGATTGGCGTGACGATTAAGGTTGACGCGAATTTTGGTTCCGTGGAGAACTCCACAGCGCGTTGAAAGTGCCCGCCTGAAGGCGTCGATAAGCGTGGCTTACGGCTTGACAGGAGCAGGAAGCAGAAAGGCTCCTGTGGTGGTCAGATAGTAAAGTGTAGGGCTCTGCTCGTGGCTCGTAGGCTGTCACGATGGGTTGTTGCGTTTGTATCGATGCATTTCACCACCAAAGTTGAAGACGTCAGATCCGCTCTTTTACTGGCCGCACGACGGTGCGTGAGTGAAACGCCGACATGCGCATCGAGTAGCGAGATATGCAGAAGGCGCGAGCACCGAGATGAGTCTGCAGTAGACTCCTCAAATTCGCAATCTTCTACCTAAATACACAACCAGAGTAGCAAGCCCATTTATTCCACAAAACGACGAATCATAGACCAGTGCGACCACCCATCAGGGGAACCTCGAAACGCCGTACATCAATGCTCGATCGCTTTTTTGTTATCATACAAGCATGGAGTCATTCACCTCAACGAATAGGAATAGCCTGCCGAGCTGAGATCAACCCCATCAAGGAATGTCGAAGAGGGGTTTCATCTTCTTGATCAGCGCCCATTCCTCGTTGCTGACATCACTGCGGAAGAATTCCTTTAGCGTATCGATACTCTTGCGAGAGATCATGCTGTACAAGGTGTCGTCTTCCTCGAGTTGGCGGCCGTACATGGGCTGATTGGGTCCTTCGATCTTGACAGCGACTGAGGGTTGGCCCTTCTTGCAAATGGGAACGACTTTATGGTCACGTTCGATGGACGTTCTGTAAATTGTCAGTAAACTGTTACGGGACCGGACATGGAGAGAGAGACTTACATTCTGCCGAGAGAGATGATTTCCTTCACGTTGGTAACTGGGTTAGTTTTGACGACGGCAATCGGGGTTAGTGGACGCAGGTTGCCCTCCACGACATCAACGCCAACAACGATGGGATCTTTTTTGTTGAAGACGGCGACTGGCTTAAGGACACAAGGGAAGACTGCAAGCATCTTGCTCTCCTCCTTGCGCTGCTCAGCCAGCTGAGCCATATGCGCTGTGAAATTGTCAAACAAATGGTAGATGATATCAGCCTGGAAGATTTTGACTCCAGCCTCCGCGGCGTATTGCTCCGCCGCAGGATCGACCTTGACATCGAAGCAGAGCATGACAGCATACTCGCGAGCCTTCTCGAGCATGACACCACACTGCATGACGTCTCGCTTGTAGACGGGACCGATGCTGATGTTTGCGACTGGAATTTTCGACACCTTGAGGAACTCCAGGAGCGCTTCAAGTGAACCTAGGGTCGAAGCTTGTACGGAAACACCTCGTCCGGTCTTGGAGACACGGCTGAGCAAGTTCTCGATATCGGACATGACTTCCTCCTCAATGTCCTCCTCATCATCGTCAGGGCCTACGACCATCAACCGAGAACCAGCAATGGCCTGTTCGAGGTCGTTTGCCGCAATCTTCACACCGAGTGATGCCTTGACTTCTTCGTGATGGACGTAGGCTGATTTGACTCGCAACTCCTTCAGAGGCGCTGGCGTCAGCAGAGCTCTGATGTTTGTGGCAATGGGCCCGTTAAGACCGCAAAGCACTATTCGATCGCCTTCCTTCAAGACACCGTTTGATAGAACAACGTCTATTGTTGTGCCCAGGCCTTCGATGACCTTGACTTCAAGAACGGTACATGACACTTCAGACAGGTACATCAGAGCACCGGTCATACGCTCCTGGGTCAATTGTGTGATGAGCTTGATCATGTCGGGGATACCTTCGCCAGTGTGTGCGGAAGTGGGCACCAACGAGACATTCCTGGCCATAGACTTGTTCTCGTAGTAGAGCTCAGAGTTGAACCCCTGCTCCGCAAAGGCGACCTTGGTCTGGTCCAGACGATTTCTGAATTCCTGCTGGACAGCCTTGTTTTGCAGGGCTAACGAGTCCTGGAAACCGTTGTTGTCGATCCTCTTCCAGCCATAAAGACGATCGATCTTATTGAGTGCGACAATGAAAGGCGTCTTTCTGTCTCTGAGCAAACGCATCGATTCCAGCGTTTGAGGCTCCAGACCGTGCATGATATCAACAACGAGAATGGCAATGTTGCAGAGCGACGAACCACGCGATCTCAAGTTTGTGAAAGACTCGTGACCAGGTGTGTCAATGACGAGGAGACCGGGAATCTTGAACTCAAACTTGCCATCCTTGTTGACAACTTGTGTCTTTTGCTCGAGGGCTTCGACAGGGAAAAAGGTTGCACCAATCTGTTGAGTGATACCACCAGCTTCGCCTTCTTGGACATTCGTCTGACGGATTTTGTCCAGAAGTTTCGTCTTACCAGTATCGACGTGACCGAGAATACAACAAATGGGTGATCGCAGGTTGTCTTTCGACGCCGCTGCCTGTGCATCCTTCCTCTGTTGTTCTCTTCGTGCTACTGCTGCAGCCTTCCTCTCGGCGGCGGCTCTCTGTGTGGCGGTTTGAACTTCGTCTTCCGAGGAGTCAGAGTCTTCATCAGATGATTCGTCCTTGTTTGCGGCTGATTTTGCCTCGCGAACTGGAAGCTGCTTCTGCTCGTTGCCTGCGGTCGCCTTGCCCGCAGTGCCGTTTGTCTCTGACTTCGTACCATTCACAGGCTTGCCGTTCGTAGCAGAAGCAGCGTCCTCTTCGTCAGTCTCAGCATCCCAGCTATCTTTAACATCGTCTTCGGCATCGGCAGCCTTCTCCCAATCGTCATCCTCGGATTCTGCAACCTGAGCAGCCTCATGTTCGGCCTTCAGTCGCTCCTCTTCTTTCCGGGCTACTTCACGCTCCTTTGCCAGACGTTCTGCTTCGGCTTCGGCAGCCTTCTTGGCTTCTTCAAGACGCTTGGCCTCCTCTTCTGCCTTGGACGGGCCTGTACCCTTGCCCTTCTTCTTGCTTTCGTATACGGGCTTCTTCTTCTCTTCGGCGCCATCTTCGAGACCAGCAACCTTCATTCCAGCCGCAAGCATCGTTTGTCTCGCCTGTTCCGCTCTCGCCTTGGCTTCCTTTTGTGCCTTGGTGAGCAACAGACCCTGCTTCTTCAGCTCTTCTTTCTTCTCTTTCTCCTTCTGCTTTCTTCGTTCTCTGGCTTCGGCCTCCTTCTTGGCTTGTTCTTCATCTAGCAGTGCAGCTTCGCGTTCTGCGGCTTCTTGTTCGGCTTTCAGTCTGGCAGCCTCCTCTTCCTGCTTTTTCCGTTGCTCCATCTGTTTCTGCAAAGCAGCCAGGTGTGCCGGAACCTTCTTCTTCTTACCATCCTTGTCGGTCGCCGAAGCGGGCTCAGGCTCTGATGCCTTCTCCTCAACCTTCTCGGCCTTTGCCTCAGGCTCGGCGGCTTTCGCGGGAGCAGTCTTCTTCTTCTTTTCCGCCTGTTCCTTCTTTCTCTGCTTCTCCCTCTCCTTCTTCTCCTTCTCCTTCTCCTTCTTCGATTTCACTCGGCCGTCGCCTCCCTCATCTGCATCTTCACCGTCACCCTTTGTCGGTGCCGCGCCCTTGGTTTGTGCTGCTTTTCCCTTGCCACCCTTGCCCTTTACGGGCTCCGCGAAAATGTCGTCTGCTGTCGCTTCTTCCGCGATCGCGGGCTCCGGGGCTGGGCTGTCTGTACCGGCATCCTCACCTTCGACGAAATCATTTGTGGGCTTTCCCTTCTTTGCTCTCTTGCCCTTGTTCTTTCGTAGCGCGGCGAGCAGTCCTCCCGCACCACTCTCCTCTTGTTCGTCGTCTGCAGCATCGGCAGCTTTGGCGTCTGCGGTCGCAGCGGCGATGGGATCTGATGTCTCGCCTAGAGCTTCGGCCTCCCAGTCATCATCCTGCTTCTTGCTCTTCTTGCCTTTAGGTGGCATCTTGGCAGCGGATTCTGGGTATGATTAGTAGGGACGAAATGTGGGATCAGTCGGGCCAAATGTGAGGCCGTATGGGTGACTACTTGAAGAGAGAAGATGAAGTGCCCGCACACAGCAGGAGAGAAAAAGGTGAAGATGACGAAGGCGCGAAAATAATTTGGTGGCACAATCCTGGATGGTGGCCACACAGTAGAGAGCCCACTGACGGCGAGTCAGCGGCTCGTTTGCGGTCGCGGTTTGGCGGGACTTGTGCTTGTTGCGGGGCAGACTCCCGGCTAACCCGGCGCCGTTTGGTGGACAGAGCTTATTTGCGACTTGTCACGTGGAAAGAAGCCCTATTATTTTGAACATTCATGCTACTCATTCTTCGAGCAAACACAACCGTATGCACATGCAATCTGACTCTATGGGGACGCTCAGGTTGAGAGTCCTGGGTCCGATCGGCAGTTCAAATAAGTGACTCGAAACTTGCAAGAGCGTCGTCGTCGGTCCTTGATTTTTGAAGGACGATATTGTCAATGATGAGACAGCGTCCTTGAGGTTAAAGTGGAAAGAAATCGACGTGCACGCGATCCTAGGTGAGTCTTGGAATCTATGAGTATTCGATGGAAGACGAAGATCCGTGAAGTATGTA
Source organism: Cyanodermella asteris (assembly GCA_900618795.1). Lineage (NCBI taxonomy): Eukaryota > Fungi > Ascomycota > Lecanoromycetes > Ostropales > Stictidaceae > Cyanodermella > Cyanodermella asteris. The sequence goes on from UYJD01000001.1 coordinate 2,893,295, forward strand.
CAATAAGCCGCCTTGCAGGAATATGCGTTCGCAGAAGTGCCATCAAATTCGAGAACACTCACAATCGTGGCTCCCACAGCGTCCTGATCCATTCTATAATTCGAGCGCACATCGGCTCGCCTAGCAATTCCGGCGAAACGTGCCGCGCAAGTTCTTTCAAAAGCGCTATGCGACCCTCCTTCGTGTTCAATTGCGACTCGTGATTTTGCGCGCGCGCGTTATTCATCAATGTTTCCCCCAGATCATTGACTGTCAGCCTTCTCAGCACATCACCATTGATGTGCATCAGCCCTCGAGTCGCCTTGCGGGGCCTGATTAGCGACGGATTCAGGGGCTGTTTGGGTATGTTGTTGTGATCCAATCCATCTTTCCAAGTAAATGGGCAAATACCGCGATCCTGCCCCGCAAGACTCTGAATGTAGCGCAGGAGTTTCCATTCGTCCTCGGAAAGGAGTTTGAATTGGTGGAAGGCGCCTGAAGCGGTATTTCCGATAAGCCAGTCTTCGTCTTGAGGCGTCATGTGTATCAAAGTGCCCTGCAGGTCCGCTTCGAACATGCAATGGAGATTTTCCTTTCGGAAGCGACCTGGGCCAGAATCTGATGGCGTGCTGTCGTCAAACCAAAAGCCCAGAACCCCTTCATGACTGAGTGATAAGGCGACTGAGGTAGAACTGGAAGACCTGTATTAGTTGGTTAGCTTGAGTTAGTCCTTTGGGTGAGGCCAAGTATTCGAGAAACTTACGAGAGACGAATTTGCTTCATCGCCTTGTGGCCTTCGCTTTCCCAGCGCCGATCACTCCCCATCTCGTAGACTGCCAATTGCTTCTCTCCAGTAGCGTATACAAGTTTGTTTCCTATCAAAGACTGTGCGACGTGGAGGGCGTTGATGTTTGGCACCAAATTTCGATGGCTCGATATGATATTGGTCCATTGCAGCTTTTGTCGACCCTCCGGTTTCTGCAATGTGATTATCTGAAGCTCTTGGTTGGTCGCTATGACTAGACTGTCTTTGTCATACGGGGCAACGGCATCAATTGGGTGATCTAGCTTGTATTTTGAGCGATATGACCAAGCTAGAGGCGCATTTGAATGCTCTCGACCCAGGCGGTATAGAAACAGTCGACCCTGTTGATCTGGAGATGTGCTCGGTTGTTTGCTTTTCCTGGGGGTTACGGCGGAAACGACCAGTAGCTTGTATTTGAAGCCTTCGATATCCGCGTCCCACTCGAACATGTCCTTGATCTCCCCTCCGGACTTGAGGATGCTGTTCGTATTTGCTTCGCCCAGCCTATCCTTTCTCTTGCGCACGTATCCAATTCTTTCGAATTTCTGGCGGGTACCATAGGTTGTTGGTGGACTTGGTCCACGGCCAGGCATAGACTGTTCGCGAGAAGACAATTGAGTGTGCCGATACACAACAGCCAGTCCGCCGTCATAGTTCCTCACCGCAGTGATGTTGCAAGGAGCGTAGCCAGACTCGAAGATTTTCTGTTTGTCACAAAATGTCCTTGCCTCACCCAGGGAGGTGAATAAAGCCTTGTCTTTGCTCAAAAAGACGACCATTGGCTTTTCGCCTTCCTGACTCGGCATTGTCGACATGGCCTCGATCTCAACCAGTTTGGTCTCCTTGGACAGTGATATCCGACGACGGAAGACATGACCACCCCTAATACCGCGCTCGAGGCGGTCTATTTTCCCATCTCGTAAAGCCAGCACAGCGTCAGGGATGCTCAGTAACCTAACAGACCCTTCACCAATGCGGATGTTGCAGTTGCTGAGAATACGGCCGGTGTCTGGTTCCAAACCAACAAAACGTACCGTGCCGTCTCGCATACCCATTGTGACCAGAATGCCCTCTGATTGAGTTTGCAACACAATCGATTCGCACGGACCTGTACAGTCAAGATTACAGGTCATGACAAAATCTCCCGCTGAACTCAACTCAGCGATGAAGACCCGAGTCCAGGTTGATATGGCCAAAAATTGCGAACCGCTGTTGCTGGTGGTCGTTGTCATGCAGGTAACATCGCTGAATTCGTCGCTCAGGGGCAGTTGTTGATCATGACTAGGTCCTGTGTTGATGTGAACAGCATCGTCACCCACGTGAATCCTGGCACGGCCGATGAATGCTCTTGGGGAATGAGGCACAAACGTGAAGATGTAATTCGAAGCTGGGTCCAGACATGCGGCAGTTGCATGATCTTCGAGTTTGATTATTTGCTTCTTACCCTTCCCAAGCGTGGCTCGAATGTTAGAAGCAGTCACCTGGACAAATGCGCCATTTTGAAGTTTACCGGCGACGAGGGTTCGCGATGATCTGTCGAAAAACTGTTCGATCTCTGCTGCTAAAGCCGCAGTGCGCCTGTCTTCGCCGAAAGAGAAGTGTTGGCACTGCGTCTCTGTTGGTAGGGACGACAGCAGGAACAACGAGGACGAGTCTTCGACAGGCAAGATCCATTGGTCCTGGTTATGATACTGGCCTGTCGCCGTGCCCCAAGTCGTGGCCTCAAGCGCTGTATGTAGATAGCTCAGTTCATCAGAAAGAGAGGAAGTTGCAATACGAGCGGGATTAGACGCAACACTGAAGTCGTGGACAGTGCTCCAGTCAGGAAAGTGCTGCCTGGGCTTGAACTCTCGTTGAGGCTTGACGGTGAAGAAGCCACTAGATGTGACCACAAGCTCGCGATCGCCATCAACGCCAGGTATCAGTGCAAATGCGGTATCCGCCGGTGATTCGAGATCCAGATCATTTCTGACGTCAATGTCGCTGCCCTTTTGAGACTCAATGTACAAGACTTTGCCATCCTCGCGACAAATGTAGAAGTGTTCCCATTCTTCGTGAAAGTCAGGCCGACGGGTTGGCTTCGCCCATGCCATCCAGTTGAGTGGACCCCTGGAGATACCGCTATACGCTGACTGGTGTTCGGTTTCTCCGTTATTTTGGAGTGATCTGACCAATATCTTCGGCGAGCCGGACATGATATCGTTGTAGCGGGCGATGTAGTGTTCGTTCAGGAGCACAAAGCCGGTATATGAGGTGCAAGGTATGAGTAGATGCGGATCTTTCAGTTTGGGGCTGATTGGCATGGTGTACCACTCTTGGCGTAGACCATCGCTGAGAGATTGTCTCGTGTCCCAGTCCCATCTCTGGAGTTGAAGATGTTCTCGATTGTCCTTGTCGCGATACATGACTAAAAGGAGAATGATGGCTGTTTCATTGTCGGAGGTTGGGGGCTGGAGGAAATCCATCTTCATGATAACGCCGTTGACGCTGACCTGTTTTTCTTCCGCGAATGGCTGGAACAGCTCATCCGTTTTATGATTGGAGCCATTTGCTGACCCGTTCTGATCCTGGAACCACTCGTGTTTTGGCTTGATGCGATATAGTATGAACCGATCCGCTCGTGCTCCGACGGCGACTGCTCGGCCTCGCGGTTCCACTGCGAGACACGCACCCAATCTAAGGCTCTCTCTCGGCTCTCCATCATCGATTGTGGGTGAATGGGCGGGTAAAGGTCTCTGACAGAACACAAATTCCGGGCGTTCGGAGTGAAGGAATAAAACAGCAATAGAATCCCGTTTACCTCGACGGAGGGTCAGCACCAGCACCTGCGGCGGAATGGGGTGCAAGTCAGTGTCCACAGACGTGCCATCTGACGTGCCTTCATCAGTCTCGGCTTCTGACGAGCGCGAGGTCGCTCTTGAGAAAATGAAATCTTTCGTACGAGAATTGAGAGTGTAAGATGAGGGTGGCGCCTCCTTCGCCAGCCAGTCAAGCTTTGGACGCTCGAGTGTCAGAATCTGAGACGCAAGTATGGAGGAGTCGAAGTCGCTTTTCGTCAGTACCTGCTGAAGGCATCCAAGATATGGATCGTCTTGTTCGTCTTCGTAAGGTATGACAGGCTCGTAGGCGAGCACCAGGTGCCTAATAGCAATGTGGCTTTTGTGAACAAAAATTATATCAGTAACCTTGTCGGTTTGGATGGTAGCCGAGTGAATGGCTTTGACCTGGGAGCTCCTTGCCAGTGTGCTGGAGAAGAGGCCTCGAACTGGCGGCTGTGGAGCGCTGTCGATGAGGTTGGCGATGCTGGGCTTAGTGGTTGCCATGCTGAAGTCGCTCACATGGGTGGAGCTTTCCGTGCCGGCTTACTGGCCCGAGGACGGTCCGCCGCGTGGAGGTTAGAGGTTGAAATCTTGATCCGTGGTACAGTTACGATGCGGTAACCAAGCACGGAACCAAGCAGGCACGAACGCACAACTGCCGGAACGGAAACCGGAGAGGAGGGCCGAGAAGAGACCCGGGACAGAGGGAATAAAGTCAACAAGCACAATGGGTGGATTTGAGCTCGGGCTTTAGTCCAGCAAGACGACCTCGCAGTGGTTATCCCTTGTCAGACGAGGTTGGTGCGGGAGCGGATTTGAATGAGCACGTGCTGGATTGGCGGAGGAAGAAATGCAGCATGATTGCCCGCAAACGTCGGACGAGGGCCGAAGCATAAAGACGAGTGGAATGCTGACAGGCAAGGACGTCGTCACATCGGCGGAGGGTGATGACAATAACAGGTTGGGGAGTGACGGCCGTGGTGGAGAACTGGAGATGCTGCGGATCAAATAAGCATCCAGGGAGCTCGACGGGCTCGACAGGGCAGCGCTGCGCAGAGACCGGCTCCAGTCATCAGCGGCGCCGTGGTGAGATACGAGCCTGGCGTAGCTTGAGATGCTGTATGGAGGGCTCAGGATAGGTCGAAATGTCAAAGGTGAGATGCAGCAAGCTGTGTGGTTTGTCACCACGCCGGCCCGTGGTTGTCAGGTTTGCTGATTCCAGACCCGTAGGGCAGACATGTGTAAGTATTATTCAACGTATATTTCCACCGACTGACAGTTCATAAACTAGCAGAGGGACGGGGCAAAGTCCACACGTTGGCTCGACGCCATGTCAGCTCGCCGCATGTAGTTGGCTCAATTCATTGGTGCTGCAATTCCGGGCGTTGGCGATCGTATTCTCAGCCTGGCCAGCACGATGGCGACCTGACGAAGCACAGCTAGACCGGTCCATCGTCAGTACAGTCTAGCTCTCATGATAGTGCAGCTACATGCGTCGATGGCGGAGATTCCCGCACAACTCATCTTTGGCCACTGTTTTGCTGCCGTGTATCGGTCGTCTGTCGGGCACTTGTGGTGCGGCGCCGAATTTGTTCTTCGCCTCCAGCAAAGTGGCTTCTTGCTTGCCGAACAGCGAGCCCGACGTCGACCATCCACCAACTCCGCTACCTTACAATCACCGCTCACATCATAATAGTGTCAATCTGCGCCTGCAACCATGCTTCTTTGACCCCTGTGGACCGACGCATTCCGGTCCAGCCACCGATCCGGCCGTCTGATGCGCTGAGCCCACCTTTCAAGCCACTTGACGCTTTTGCATCCTGCCGCTGAATGCCAGCATAGCAGTGTCACGGGCATTCGACCTGGAGGCTCAAGCTCGTCTCTGACCGTCATTTTGGTACTTTATTTGCTTTTTCCGTGCTCTACGCACGTGACGGCGTCTCCACGGTCCCGAGAGCTGCCATGTCGTCCGACCAGAACGTTCAAGCCGAGCTAGTGGCTGCTAAGGAACTTGATAACGTGGCAACCGAAGCCGAAATCCTTGATGGAACGGCTGAAGAAATACGTGACGCCGTTCTGCAGGCCCAGACCATGCGTTCCAGTTCAGATCGGCTCAGTCTGATTTCGACCTACACTCGACGGCCGGGAGGACTAGCCAGCGACCAGCTGCGTCAATTGGCCTGTGAGTATACAGTCTATGGGTCATCTGCTCTCCTAGAGTATTCACCTCTCACCAGCATCAGTGACATGTCCATCCAGCGCTAATGATGTCGTGAAAAGGGCCAATCTTGCTAGGTGATTCTGGTGGTGGTCCTACTAGCCAGCTGTCAGAGACACAAGTGGGCACCCTTGATCGGAAATTGTCAAGCACGAACTGGCATGAGCTTCCCGAGCATAGCGACGAGGGCCAGGTTCGACTGGACGTCAACCGTTCTTTCATATACTATCCCAACGGTAAGCGTCTCCCCCACCGCCCGCTCCTGCATCAGCACTGACAACACCCAGACAAGTCAGAAACTCAACTTGACCGCCTCAAGACCGATCTTCTCGATGTCATCACAGCCACTCTTCGTCGGCATCCCAGACTATGCTACTTCCAGGGCTTCCATGACATCGTTCAGGTTCTGCTGCTCGTCCTTGGTAAGGAAAGCGCATTTGATGCCGTCCCACGCCTATCTCTACTGCGCCTTCGCGACTTCATGTTGCCCTCGCTTGCGTCGTCTATCACGCATCTGGAGCTCTTGCCTGCCATACTAGCTGCCGCAGATCCTGCACTGGCAGCGCATATCTCCCATACCAGACCTTTCTTCGCTTTGGCAGCCACACTTACAATGTTTTCGCATGATGTCGAGTCTTACTCTGAGATCGCACGTCTGTTTGACTTTCTGCTGGCAGAGGAAGCGGCTGTCTCTGTTTATCTGTTCGCTTCGGTTATACTGTCGCGACGGGACGAGCTTCTGGCCATACCCGCAGAGGATCAGGATATCTTGTCCTTCACATTGTCAAAACTGCCAAAGCCACTGGATTTTGAAGCCATCATCCAAGACTGCGTGTTTTTGATCGAAAGTCACCCACCAGAGAACCTTCCTCGCCGAGCATGGAGCAGGGTCTCTCCATACAGCGTGCTCAAAACGACACGTGCTAGCCAGCTTCATGACCTTGCAGATGCTGAGAAACTATTTGACAAACAGCTGGTGCAGTTGGCCTGGCAGGAGCGCCGCAACAGAGCCGTGTCGACTCTTTGGGTCTACCGCAGACCTCTTGGCGGCATCGGCGCTGCTGTGTTGGTTGCTGTGCTGTCATACTGGTTACGACAGCCTTCTGGCATGTCTGCGTTGTCCTACGCAACCAATAGACTCATGCTGTTTGGTGAGATGCTCGTACGCATGGTCCAAAGTTAACACCGACGCTAGTCGCCTCGGATTTGACTGATCCTACACGCGGGTCGGCGAAAAGGTTTTATCACGCGCGATATTGCATCACAATCGAGCACTGCTGAGCGAATCGCACAAATGACTCGGACGGTCTCAATGCACATTTATCATGACGCAGCGGATCTCACAGTCCTTGTCAGCAGTACGGCTGCCAAGGGATGCCGAGCAGGTGTAACAACTTCGCTTCCCTCCATCCGCAAGGATTTTGGCTAGTCAGCCTAGCGTAAGGCGGAACAGAGATTGATCATTTTGAAAGATGGAATCTGATGGGAGTGCACAAAGATCTGTGTGGTGACACGGTCAATGTGATGTTGAAATTGCCCTGGGCGTCTGTTTCTGACATGTGCCGCGGATGACCACGTAATGGTGCATGCCCGAACTGCTGGATTCTTACCGGGGTGATATTTTCCGCTGGCACAGAGGACGTGTAAACCAGGCTATAAGCTTTGCAATTCGTATACGACATACTAGGCTATTCCTGATTCGGAGCGCCAGTCCAAAGAGCTAGACACCCACAAGACGCAGCACATACTTTTTGCCTGGCTGTCAGTGTTCAGGGTGGTTGCTTGCAGGGATCCGTGGCACACCCGTGACCCAATTGACGCACATTGCTGCAAGCAAGCAACCTTGTTGGCGCAAACCAGTCGTGGACACCTAGTCGAGGCCCTATGCTGCTTGTAGTATGTCTACGAGCATGCCTTGCAGCTGCCCAAGCCGGGAACAAGGCCCGGAGCTGATGCATATTCGTCACTGGCATCCTTGCCGACCCACGAGCTTCAGCCCCACCGCTGCAGTCAGCTGTGCTATGATTTCCTTTTCAGCCCAATGAGAAAACGTTGGCCGTCTCCCGTTCCCTCACAGCGACCGGTGGCTGTCAATTGCGCCCTGGCGTCCGATATGGAGTGTTGACAAATTCCTGACTCCGCAAAACGGCACACTTGTGACCTGTCAGGCAAACGTGGAGAAGTGGGTCGCAGCATCCCTAATTTTTGGCCGACCACGAAATTCCATCTTGCATATTTCTCTCCGCGATTGGTTCGCCAGTCGGACTCCTTCACAAACCTTAAGCGCCTAGATCAGGATCTATGGCCTGCCGCTCCACGTGAAAGACGGCAAGAGGAAGGATTAATCCGATTCTGCAGGGGAAACTCGGAACTTGACACCATTTCAGGACTCGAGTCTGCTAGTCAATCGGAAGTGATCAATAATAATGCCAGCTGCAGGGAACTTACGACTGCGAAACAACGGTCTCGACTGGTGGCCTGGATGCTCAGATTGCCACCTCTCTGCGAGTTCTGACAGGCACACATTCCGTCCATTTACCCGGGGTATGTGAGTTGAGGGCGGACACGTTCTCCATGATTATCAGATCCGCTATACCAAGCCCGCTCGGGGGCTTCCCGCACCGTCGGCATACCGTTGACGTCTGCGCTGCCAAACTACGAACCACGATGCATGATTCGATGGGACTCATGGCGCGCAAACGTTTGGGATTCTATTAAATCCCTGCAATGAGAAAGCAATGTTGCCTCTGCACTTGCACCTGGACCATCACAGTGACATTGTCCGCCACGGGCTTGGAATGGATCAAATGTGCCGTGCGGGTATTGAGGGAAGTGCAGGCAATAAATGAAGACGGAGACTATACCGTGGACTATGGTCGGACTGATGCTGTCATTCTGACCGAAGAGTCGGACGCATGGTTGGAGGTTTTCGGCGGGGACGTAGGTGTCGTACTTGTGGTCCTCCCTCCCGAAAAACATCTTGGAAGATTTGGCGCCATGCGCAATCCATGACCTGTGACACGAATATTGGTGCTCATTAACAGGGTAGAAATACATGTTGGAGCACAAGTAGAATCTTCGTGCTGGTTGGAAGCGGAGCTGAAGGTGGTTGGTTTGCTTGGCTTGCAATGAGTCGTGATATACCTTTCGTCAGGCCATATCTCACAGACAAGAGCAGCGACGCGGCGTGGTTCCAGGTCAAAGTCAGGATACCATTCGAGCATGATCAGAACCTGCAATGATGGCCATCTGCACGATGTAATTGATGATCAGAAATCAGCGCACTTTGAGCCTGCGAGCAAAGCTGGTAAACCGATTGTAAGAGGCCCGTCACGTGAGCAGAATGTGGCTTGGTCGCTGATGTGGCTGAACCACGCATGCTGCCACCTCTAACCAGATCTAGAGCCAGTTCCAATTCAGTCAACCGACAATAAATTCACCACGTACAAGTCATTGCATTGTGTAGTACCGCGATACTCTATATGACAATGCAAGAAAGTCTGACAAACTCAAGTTAATGGTGTCTACCTTTGCTCAACCCGTCGAGGTCAGCCGTGGCTCCATCTCTCCACCATGCCAGGCCACGATCCGGCGAGCCTGGCTACTGTGCTCGCCCACTACCGAGTAGAAGACCGAAATCCCGAAGCATGGCCCACTTCAAACGATGCCGACGACTCTGAAGAGGAAGTGGTACCCCGCTCTCAGCCTCAGGCAAAGCGGTCCGCAAATCGCCAGTCGCGAACCAAATCGCGATACTCCGTCCTGGAGATGACTGGCGGCCGCACGCTGGGAGGCACAGACCGCTCGCGGAATGACCTGCAGAAACTGGTACAGCAGGATGAACCTGATGCGTTGGGAAGCAGGACCACGGTCATGACGGCGTTGCGGCAGCACCAAGCGAATGTCGAAGATGATCAGCTGCGGAATCGCTTTTTATTGTCATCGACGACGTTCAATCCATCCGCATATTTGAGCACGGTGCATTCAAATACGCAGACGGAAGACCTGCTCAAAGGATTAAGGTTCTTGCAGAATTCGATTGAACAGAAATCGGCGTCGTTGAAGATCTTGGTGGAGAACAACTTTGAGCGGTTCGTCAGGGCAAAGACGACTATCGATAGCGTATACAGTGAGATGCGTAATCAGGGCCTGGACGCGGAGTCTCAGCAGCAACAGACGCACCAGAGGCAGACCAGCAGGTCGAGTAATCATTTTCGGAGCACGAGCGGGCAACTGGCACCACCTTCGCCTATCGAGGCTGTCAAGAAGAAGCATGCCTTGATCAAGGAGTCTGACTACGGAACTATGGGTATCAAAGCACCACTTTTGGATGTGGCGGTGAACGCGGAAGACATTTGGGGACCGGCACTGGGCGGGCGAGATCGGGAAGAGAGTCTGAAAACGGTGCTCGACTCGTTCCAGAAAGCTGAAGGCATCTTCCACATTGGCGGCCAGATCTCCACGGCTATAAGACAAAAAGATTACGAGGGACTGGTTAAGCAGTATTCCCGAGCGAAACAATACGCCGACGATGCAAGAGAAGCTGCAGACTCTTCGGCCCGGACCGGAATGGCACTTTCAGAACCGGAGGTGCATCAACTTGTCATTACCGCCAGAATGTGGCTCGACGTCGAAGAACAGATTAAGAATTTCAAGCGCGACATGTGGAAGGAACTGACCAGTGTGCAGGCAAATCTGGCGATGTCGACGGATAAGAGCCGGCAAGATGAGCATATGGTTCTGATCGGCGTTCTGCTGGAGCTGGGTGTTGAGGATAACCCGATCTGGCTGTGGCTGCTGAGCCGGTACGACTATGTTCGAGACAGAATTACGGCTACATTCAACAGGTCGAGGATAGAAATAGAAGCGTTGCGACGACGACTCGCAGTTATGGAGAAGCCGACGATGCATGCCCGGGCGGCGCATTTCCAAGGCCCGAGCAAGTTGTCATCTGACGAACTGGTCAAGAGCTTTGACAGCACGCCAGTTCTCGAGATGTGGGAAATGATCATGCACTGTATGGACCGACTGCTCTCAGCTCAAGGAGGTGTCCTCGGTGAGTTGATGGATTTCTGGGAAAAGGCGCAGTCTTTCATCAACGGACAGGCGCAAACAGGCATGCCCACGGGCGTCGATGGGTCAAGCGCAAAGCATCATCGATTGTCGAGCGACGGAGTTCGAGATCTACAGAATGGCGTTGGCGAGCTGGTGGATTTGCTGCGGGATAGTCTCCTGCAGTTCTTCGCTGATCCCCCCATCGAAGACCTTACCGGCTTAGTGACGCCCGTGGATGGGTTCAATAGCCCGAAAGACTCGAAGACACCGCTATCTGCTGGTCTTTTGTCGCCCCTCAGTGCCGTGGAGCCTCACTTCAAGTTTGATGGCATCGGAATGCCGCCATCGCCAACGACAGGCAACAAAACGGACGAGTACGCATTCTGGCCGCCGCGTGCCAACTCGCTCAGTGGCGTTCATTACCTGGGCGAGATCTTGAAGCTAGTCGGCACGGCCGCAGCAGAATTGGCTACAATCAGGCCCGTTCCATCACAGCAGCCTGCCGAGAAGCTAAAGGTCATGCTAAATGTGGCTCGCGAGCGTTGCACACGAGCCGTGATTGCGGCATGGAAGACCGATGCAGAGACTTGCAAAGTCCTCGAAGACTGGACACGCGGTAGTGATAAGGCTGTTACCCGAATGCCGCAACGATATGCAGCGTTCGAAGGACATGTTCTTTCCGGGCTACAAACCATGTTGTACTTGCACGGAGCTGCCCAGGGCCGAGCGAACACGGCTGAAATCATTGTGCCACCGCCGGGCAAGCTGATATCTCTTGTGCGATCTGCTTTCACGTCAGGCCTATTTGCAACGCTGTCGGGCTTGGTAGAGAATGCAGAGCATCCCGTCAACGGCCCACAAGATCTGTGGTCCTCCGACGGAGGTGCCGGTGCACAGGTACGAAGCACTTGGTCCGCCCTCGACGAAACGATTGACGTCAACAATAAGGCAAGTTCAGTTGCATCTCTCCTCCTCCTCTTGATCAGCTCACTAATAACTGTTTAGAACCTCCGCGTAATCCTCACCTTTAGCAACCTCAAAGCCCTCCAATCCGACATTGTCCCACAACTCGTCACCCAATTCGAAACCGACTTCTCCGTGAAACTAACCGAAGAAACCCAATCAATCTCCGACTCGCTCGCAAAGATCGAAAAACTGCTCTTTGCGAACTACACATCCACCTACGTAAACAAGCTTACAACCACTATCGCATCTGGCATCTCCTCCGCAGCCTGGGTCCCGTCTACCTCCCGCCCCACTCAAGTACGCCCCTACGTCTACGACACCCTCCTACAGCTCGTCTACGTACATACCGAAGTCAGCTCCACTACACCCAGTCTCTGCCCACAGATCCTTTCTCACATGCTCGAGCAAGTCTCCAAAGCACTGCTGGACGCGTTCCGGAAGAGGGCGCGATTCCCTTTGCCGGCCCTGACGCAGGCGACACTGGATGTTGAGTTTATTGCGCAGACGCTAAGCCAGTACAGTACGGAGGAGAGCGGGGCCAGTCAGGGAGAGATTTATGCGCTTTTGGATAAGGGAACAGACACCGCCAGTCGGGCCAAGTTGCAGACTGAGTTGGCGGATATGAGGAGTACGTTGAAGAGGTTGCGGGAGAGTACGAAGAGCGAGTTTGCGTGTTTCAAGAAGGATAAGAGTGCGAGGAAGTAACGATGGGAAGGTAAAAGTGAGCAATAATTGTACTATTCACTTACAAGCTGATGTGTGCTCGTGCATCAACCTCGGGGGCTATCACAAACTTTTTAATGGACCATCAAGCTTTTTGAAGCTGAGCTAGTCGTAGAGACTTCAGAAAGACAATCCACGCTTACATTTGCGCTGCGGCCCGTTGCTAGGGGTTTAGCCTTTGACTTTCCTTGTGGCCAGAAATTGGCCGCGCTCGGGATCAGCCCGACGTCGGTATATTGCGACTGACCGGCATTCCGACACTGCAGCATGCCAGTGCTGATATGGTGTGAGCTCCTGCAAGATTTGTTTGTTTGCTGACATGGTGACAAATGGAGGCCTGCAGCATCACATCGTGGCCTCAAAGGTGGTCCCAGGAAGCAGGAGGGGTCAAGTCAAGTAAAGTAAGTACGAGCTAATGCGGCTGACAGCGGAGTCTTGACCTACCATTGACGTGCTTTCAATCCAGACGACGCTCCTTCTCGGGGTGACATACGGGAACATGAACGCACATAGATGCTACCCCACCCTGCAGTCTTCCAGTGAGCGCCAGTCTCGCTCCGTCCCGTCAAGTCCTGCTTGTGGAGACAGAGAGGCGATCTCGCTCTGCCGGGCCGGATCATCGCCCACTCGGCTCAATGGAGTCAATTCTCTGAGAGTTGCGCGACGCCTATGATGCAGTCTCAGGGACGTGCAAGACCGGACAATTGCAAATACTTGTCACTGAAGGTGCCACTGGTGGTTGGAAAGTGCTACCGTAGCCCCTCACCACGTTTCCTACTTCTTGTCGACTCAAGTCTGCTCTCCTTTGTTGTTTCTCATACACCTCTAATTCGCCGTGACTACGATTGACGACATAATCGGTTCGAAGCAAAAAAAACAACAACATTATCATGCCTACCAAGACACGTGTCGGACAGGAGGGTCCCGCCAACAAGGTCATCGGAGGTATCCCAGCAGTTCACTACCTGAACTTCGCCTCCAAGGGCCGCGGGCAGGTTCTCCGTATCTTCTTTGAGGTCCGTCATGCTCGAAAAGCACTCACTTCCTCGTTTTCTGCGCGCATGTAGTGACTGACACGCCACAGGACGCAGGAATTGCCTTTGACGACGTCCGCTACGCCCTCCCCGACGAATACCAAAACTTCAAGAAGAACGAGCTCGCCCAGCTTAATCCGCTGACCACCGTCCCGCTAGTCGAGCTCAACGGCAAGATCCTCACCCAATCCTACGCCATCCTCCGCCACTTCGCTCGCGTCCTGGGCAAGTACGAGGGCAAGACCGAGGAGGAGATCTTCTGGGCAGACCGCATCAACGACGCCGTCGCCGACTGGCGAACCAAGTTCGTGGCAGCTTTCCTGGGACCGAACAAGGAGGCCGAGTACCCGGCACACAAGGAGGGAACGCGCAAGGTCTTTCTGAACGGCTTGAACCAGCTTCTCTTATCGAACGAGCTCTCGCAGCAGGGTCCGTACATCATTGGAAAGGAAATTACCTATGCCGACTTGGTCTTGTACCAGGTCATTCACGATGAGGGCTTGAACAAGGATGGCCAGAAGGAGTTGAGAGATGGTGGATACAATCGGTTGGCGGAACTCACAGCTGCCATCGAGGCAAGACCCGCTGTGGCGGCGTTCTTGAAAAGTGACCGTTACCTTGGATAGGCCGAGGGAGCGCTTGTGAGACTTTTTCACTCCAAAGATTAAAAGTGGAATCCAGCATCCATGAATACTATCGGATAATTAAAGTATACCACATTGTGAGATGAGACAAATGTGAGTGCGCCATGCCAGTGTAGAACCGCTGAGCCCTTGATGCACTGTTTATGCGCAGAAAGATCCATCTCAACATGAGCTACGAGTGATGGCTTCTCTTCCATAGAAGCTCTGGTAGAGGTTATTTATTTCGCTGGGGTGGGGCTTTATGCTGACAGCCGCCGGCGTCCCTGCATCTTCCAAGACTTCCATGACCAACCTGGTCAGTCACACAGTCACTCACTGGCTGACGACGGTCCGTCTCCTCCCGGCTACGACTCACAGCTCTCGATACCATTCAGCATTCTTCGATTCTCGTCCACATCGCCACCTTGTTCGCTGTCCGACAACCGTGGTCTGGCTGCGGGATCGAACTCCGTCTCGCACGCTCTGGCAGAGCCTCAGAGGGGAAAAGAAAGAAATACTTGCTCCCTCCAATGTCACCACCCTCGGACCAGGTCGGATCGCGAAGAAACCTCTCTTCACATGAGCTCGTCTTGACAGCTCCATGCGCTACGCATACTCTCACCCCAGAGAGGTCCACACTAGATGGATCGCAAGAGGAAGCGTGAGTCTGCCCTCTGCCCGCCACGCGCCCCCAGAGACCCTCAGCTAACGCGGCGTCATAGGTGAGCTCCGCGGTCTCAACACCAAAGCTTGGGCTGGAGACAAAGGTGGGCAGTATTCACATGGACAACACGCGCGCCACCTTGCTAACAGGATGCGCCGCAAGATGTCTTCTCCGTCAATCCATCACTGGACTCTTCCTTGAAGAAGAATACCGCCTTCATCAAGCGATTGCGCACCGGCCTAACTGGCTCCGCTATCGCAACCTTTGTACAGGAGCTACGTTCGCTTTCCCTCCAGAAGTACCTTTCCGAGATCATCTCGGCTACCTATGAAGGACTCGGCAAGCTCAAGGCACCCGCTGATATTGCAGCTGGAGTGGAGGTGGTAAGCGGCCTGCATCAACGTTTCGGCCCTGATGAGTTTACATCAAAGTTAGCATGGTTCCTTGCTCGCGGCTTGACTGTGCCGGATAAAGCATCTTTGAAGGCACTATTGCAGGATGTCAGGGAGAGAGAAGAGAAGGAGCGCTTGGCAAGACACAGAGTCCATTTGAGAGTCGTCACCGAGTTCTGGCTCGTGGGGCTTGTACGAGGCTTGGATGATGCCGTAAATCCCGACGGAGGCCCTGCAAGAGCAGGCAAAGAGAATGGCGTGCCAAATGGTCGGGCGATCGAGGGGAAGACAAAGATCGCTGGCTCTGGCAAATACCCCGGCGATGCCGAGCCGTTTCCTCTCGAAGTGTTGAAGGAACTTCTGGGTCATGATCGCGAACACGTCAATCTTCCACTCGTACAAATCTTCGTCAAGAGCTTCGCGTGGGATGTGCTTGGGGTGAATATCGTCGGAGATAGGCCGAAGAAGGATGCAGATGAGAATGGCGCGGCGGTTACAGGCTTGGACGGCGACGACGGGCAGTCTGCAGAGGAGGACGCTGGCGCCAATGGTTCGCAGCAAGATCCACCGCTTACACCGCCTGAGATGCAGCAGAGATTTCGAAACATTCTCGAGCGCTACATTGAGGATGTCAAGAAACATGTCGTGAGAGATCAGAAGGCCCTTGTCAATCAAGGCAAACGAAATGCCGAGGCCTACGTCAAGTCAGGCGAGAAATTTGAGGATCGGGAAGCCAACTACGATAAGCAGATCAAAGCACAAGACAAACTTGTTGCAAGCACACAATTTCTCTGTGAGGCTCTTGGTCTTGGGATGCCAGATTTGTCGGACAAGGATGCTGATAAAGCGGCCGCTGGAGGCGGAATCGGTCTCGTCAAAGCCGCAGAGTTCCTTCGTGGCCAGCGCGAGGGCGCAGGTATCTGGGAGGACGAAGAAGAGCGCCGATTTTATGAAAACCTGATCGACTTGAAGGATCGTGTTCCGGGCGTTCTTCTGGAAGAGCCAAAGAAGAAGCAGGATGACGAGCAGGTGGGAAGGCGCAAAGACGGCGAAGTCAACAGCGTTGAGGTAGAGAAGAAGACCGACGCTTCCGAGGACCAGTCTACGGCGATCGCAAACAAGACTGTTGGTGCTCAAGTGGATTCTCTGCTCGCTCGACTTCCCGAACTCCAGAACAAGGAACAGGTTGACCAGGCCGCGATGGATTTTTGTTTCCTCAATTCCAAGGCTTCACGCAACCGTCTGATCAAAGCCGTACAAGAGATCCCCAGTGGTCGTTCAGATTTATTGCCTCTATATTCTCGCCTTGTTGCGACTGTCGGAAAATACTTGAAGGATGTCTCGACTGGCCTGGTTGAGTACCTCGACGACGAATTCCGCAGCTTGCAGCGCCGCAAGTCGAAAGATTTCCTTGGTCAGGTCCGCACCGGCAATATTCGCTACCTCGCAGAGCTCACCAAATTTGGCGTCGTTCCGGAGCATGTGATTTTTCATTGCCTAAAGGTCAGCCTGGACGACTTCTCGCGCATGAACATTGAGATTATAGGAAATCTTTTGGAGAATTGCGGCCGATACCTCTTGCGAAATCCAGAGACGTCCCCACGTATGCAGTCGTTCCTCGAGACACTGCAGCGCAAGAAATCTGCAACACATTTGGCCCAGCAGGAGCGCATGATCATCGAGAATGCAGTCTATTATGTGAACCCGCCGGAGCGCGCCGCCATCCAGCAGAAGGAAAGAACACCCACCGAGTTATATGTTCGACAGCTGGTATATTTCGACATGAACAAACGTACTTACGCTAAAGTATTGAAGTCTATCCGCAAGCTGCATTGGGAAGAAGAGGAGGTTGTTGCTGTCCTGCGCAAGATTTTTACCAAGCCTGGAAAGATCAAGTACAGCAACATCAACTTGCTTGCGATTCTGCTCTCCGCTCTGTGGCGATACCACCAAGACTTTGTCACGGAGACCATCGACACATTAGTCGAGAATATTACCCTTGGCCTAGAACAAAATGACTTCAAGTACAACCAGCGCCGCCTCGCTGAGGTTCGCTATCTTGGTGAGCTTTATGGCTATAAGATGGTTGACTCCCAGGTCATATTCGACACGTTATACCGTCTTGTCACATTCGGCCATCCCAACGGCACCCCTTCTCCGGCTCAAGTCAATCCATTGGACCTTCCGGACGATTTCTTCCGCATCCAGTTGGTTTGTGCCATTCTCGATACTTGCGGCGACTGCTTCGATCGCGGCCAGGCCAAACTGAAACTTGACTTCTTTCTCACCTTCTTCCAATACTACATTCGTACCAAGTATGATATGCCGATGGACATTGATTTCGTTGTGCAGGATACCTATGCCGCAATCCGGCCGAAATGGAAGATTGCAGTCGATCTTGAGGAAGCAGGCAAGGCCTTTGCTGAAGCTGTTGCACAAAACTACAACAAGCCACAGGAGCAACAACGCGAGCCAGAGCCGGAGCCAGAGCTCGAGCCGGACGATGCTGACTCGTCTGAAGGCGTAGATGGTGATGACATTGAGGCTGCTGACATGCAACAACAGTCGTCTAGCGATGACGTCGAAGTCGAAGGCGATCAAATCCCGAGTGATGGCCTTGATATCGGTGACGGCGATGATGAACACATAATCGTCAAGCGAAAGGAAGAAGAGCGTGATCCAGAGGCAGACGCCGAGTTCGACCGCGAGCTCGCGAAGATGTTGTCCGAAAGTACCAGCGAGCGAAAGACCGAGCGCCGTCCCGCCGTCTTCGACGTTCCACTTCCACTGAAGCGGGCCACCGCCCAACGCGACGGCAGCCCAGCCGGCGACGACGAGACATCATCTACCCAGCCCACAACAGTAGCCTTCTCCCTCATGACCAAAAAGGGTAACCGCCAACTCGACCTTCCCTCGGACTCCAGCTTCGCGCAAGCCACGCGCAGAAAGCAGGAAGAAGAGCGCGCCGAACGAGCCCGGATCAAGGACCTCGTCCTCAACTACGACCTCGGCAACGCTGAAGACGACAGCAGCAGTTTCGACAACCATAGCGGCCCGTCTTCTCGGGTGATCCAGCAGCAGCAACAGCGCGAGCATCGTGGCAACCGATCTCGTAAGTTGCAGCTGGCCGATCTCGACTGGACCTAGGAGGACCAGGACCGCGCGAACGAAGCTTCGCTGCGCGATCACAATCGAAATCTCGTTTGGGGCAAACGCCGGACTGCGGCTGGATAGGAGCGTCGCACGGAAAGAGCGCCGTACGGCTTCGGAAGGCCCTCAGTTCATCACAGACTTCCGAGGCCTGAGTTCTCGGCAGACGTGGTACCATGATCTAAGCAGGCTATCGTCTAGATAGTGTTCTGGGTTTGTCATGCCCACGTGGCGTCGGCGCTCATCCATGCGATGGGCCACGGCTCATCAGGGTTGCGATGGAGCTATTCCGCCCCTGGCGCCGGCCGGTGTGACAGGCTCGTCGAGGCCACGCCCGCAGGCACAAAGCCAATACAGGCTTTACAATAACTCTCATCTGCAGGCGGCAGTCGCTTCCAGCGTCAGGATCAGGCTCAGCTCTGCTTTGCAGGCTCTGTCCAAGGGAAAGAAGAGGTGTGTCGGGGTGGCAAGAAGTGCGCCGAGCAAATAGTCTCTCCTCAATTCTCCATTTGCAATAGAACAGAATAACATGCGCGTTGGCATTCCATAAGTTTTCACGTCTATAGGTAGTCTAACTTGCATCAAAAGTGCCTCTCTCCAACAGCACGTCATGCCAGGTGGTCATGCCACCCAATCTTATCCTTGATCATCTTCTGGTGCCAAATACTCCACAATGCAATTCCCGCCGCCAGTAAGCTTGCAAAGAACGTTCCCCAGTACGCTTCGTGATAACACATCCTCCCCTCTAGACACTCCCTCTTATGATCCGGCCTGACATGGCTGTGCGCATCAAAGATCCGCCCATACATCAAATTGAACACATTCGCAAACACCACCGGGGCGAGAGTCAGAACGCCCCAGTTCGTACTCAGACCCTGCACGCCAAACGTCTCGGCGAGCGCACTGGGGAAGCAGCCGAAGAGGAAGCCGTACGCGAGACCCGTGAGGCCGGAAAGTAGGAAGAGGTAGTTTGGATTGTCGACCGAGAGGCCGCAGACCTGAGCCAGCAGGAAGATTAAGGAGCTGGCGAACAGGCACCAGACGCGGCTGAGGTGCAGGCGCTTCACTACCAGGTCGGAGCCGATTCCGGAGAGGAAGCGGCCGGCGAAGGAGCAGAAGGAGAGGAGGGAGACGTGGATTGATTGGCGGGCGCGGATGGTTTCGAGGGTTGTGCTGGGGTCGAAGGCGGCCCAGAGGGCTTGAGCCTGCTGAATGTTAGCGAAACCTTCGACGAGTCGAGAAGCCAAGCTGGGTCAGCACTCACATCATTGCCAATGTTGTTGATCGACATCAAGCCGATTCCGGTCAAGAGACCCATGAGAGCGAAATACTGGTAGAATTCGGTGTACTTGAGCATGTGCGCGCCTCTCACATCTGAATAGACAGACTTATGAGCATCCTCCGGCGCAAGCGGTTCGACGGTGCTAATGGTGTCGTTGGGCACATCATCGTCCTCGCCCTCCTCGAGATCCTCTTCTGGAGCGTCGGTTCGAGGAGAGTGGGACGCGGAAGAGGCATCTGGCTGTCTCAGAAAACGTTCTGGACAGGCAGGACTCGTGGTGGTAACCAGAGGGAAATTGCACTTACCTGGTTCTTGTTGGTTGGGCAGAAGCCTTTTGCTGCTTCCGTTAGATTCGATTCGGCTGAAGCGTCTGCTGCCGCCGGAGGAAATGGGTTTGTAGTCGTGGTAGGGAATGATTCGGAGGAAGAAGAAGGGTATGAAGATGAGGCTGAAGCAGCCGACGGAAAGAATGAACAGAAACTTGTCGGCTTGATTTGGGGCCGCAAAGCTGGATATCGTCGCGAAGAAGAATGCCGAAAGACCGAAAGCTGCCAGCGGAAATGCCGTGGCCGTTCCTCGATGATGCGGCCAATTGAGAGCAGACGTCTTGACCGCGCCAGCAAAAGCCATGCATCCACCAAGACCCGTGCAGAAATGATATATGCAAAGCAAGGGCAACGGCACCGAGCCCGGTCCAGAGGTGTACGCCAGATGCAGCATCCAGTAACCAAAGCCCACGAGTACCGCCCCGACCAAAGTCCCTGGCTTAGGTCCTTTTGCGTCCACCATTATGCCGACGGGGATTCCACAGAGGTACATTCCCAAATTCCCAAAGGTGGCGAGGAGATTCGATTCGGTCGAGGAGAGGTGCATTCGCGCGGCGAACTGCGGGCCCCATGCTGAGAAGACATAATTGGAGCCGCATGCGAGGGATATGAGTGTTGCGGCGACGACTGATATTAGCCGCGCATAGTGTAGCTGCTTGTCCTGCTGCATCCTGGGCGAATGCCCGCGGCAGTGTCTCTTGAGTTGTTGTATCACGGAGCTTCCATTCGTGGTAGTCGGTAGCAATGGATGAGTATGTTGAGTGAACACGCGGTCGATTGGCGGCGGCCGTCGGGCCAAAGGAGCCACCTAGACCTGACAGAGTCAATGATAGTAATTGCGAACACTGCAAACACGTACTCAAAGTGGGATGCGCTGGTATGTGAAGTATGAAGGGTGGATCAAGAATGAGCCCTCGTATCTCGGTGAGCTGATAACGCGGCAATAATATCCCGCTTGTCGCGGCCGATATCCGCCGAGCGGAATCCGTAAAACGACCACCATAGCTCTGTAGTAAGACCACCCTTATTCTATAAAAATGTCTTCGACCTGACTGTGAGCTTCATTGGGTACAGCAGCGAATTGGCTCTCGAGACCACATGTCGATGCCCGAGACCAAGGCCTTGTATACTGGAATCTACATACCTGTCGTGTTTATCGGGGGTTTCGAAAGTTCGACCTCATTGACCACCTGCTACCATAACAGCCGTCTGCAGTGCTTCTGTTAATCGTTGATTATCATTTCATCATCTATCTAAAAAAGTGAGACGTTCTAAGCTGATTCGCTGGCTCCTCAAGTCATACCCAAATCCCGCTCAAATGCAGCACACTCCTTATCAATACCAATACAACTTCATGCCTCCACAATCCAGTCCCTTTGATTCAGTATTCACACCGATCAAAAGCGATGCGTGCGCCCGTTATGTTTCGTTAAGTCGTCAGTCTTGTGCTAGCTCAAGTCAAAGTGCTAACGTGACGGGAAGACCCCATTCCACTAGCCGACTCGACCATCCTCTCTAAAGGCTATATCGTCCAGTGTTGTGGTGTCTTCCAGAAACGACTATGACTTCTGCAATTCCCGCCTTGCGAAGGCTGTTCTTTGTACTTGTGCACCGTGATGCTGCTTGTGATGCTGCTGGCTGGGGCCAAACCGATCTTGCGATATCCGATCAACCAACTCTGCGCCGTTTCTGTGGTGGGAGGAATATATTCGAGACCGGTTTCTGGCCCACAGGCGCCGGACGTTTGCGTGGTCCGGGAGCTTCGTTCTTCGGGGCATCACCGGCCAATTCGGCTTCGGACAACTTCCGCTTCTCAACAACATCCACTTTTCTCGCAAAGGCCGGGGCTCGAGAACGTTCTGCTCGAAGCTTGTTGAGCTCTGCTCTCTCTTTCCGTGGCTGTTCCGCTCTTTTTGCTATCGCGTAGTCCTCCAGCATCGCAGTTGGTGCTTTCCTGACCACGGAAGGATGATGAGTCCTTTTCGGATTGATGATCATCCTCGGCTTCGGCATGCTCTTGATGTCACTCCTGAGCTTGGTCAAGAGACCTTTGCCGGTGTTAATGCTGGGCTTGGGTGGAGGGGCGGCTGTTCTCCTTGGGGGTGTTCGGTGGATAACTTTCGTCTGCTTCACCACGATATCCTGCTTTGCTTGTCTCGCCGCACTCATCTTTCCCTGGAGAATCGCTTCAGCTTCAGCTGCCTTTCTGTCCGTCTTTCTCTTCAATGACTGATACACGTTCCACCAGTCTTTGGGATCTTCTGGCTCGTAGTCGTAGCCGTCTCGTATCGATTTTGGAATGTCTCGGCTAATGAAAGCCCGCCATAGTTCCGCATCATCACCGATAATCTGTGGTGAGTTCTCCTCGAGTTCGTGTAGTTGTATGGCACTGTCGATCTTGATCAGGATTGGCTTGACGATGGAGTAGGGAAGGGTGTCGCCGATGTCGTTGATTCCCTGTCGCATCTGAATGCAGCGCTTCATAGCGAGGTCGAACAATCTAGGGGCCGGCATGATGAAGCGACTTTGTGAATGGGTTTGTTGTGTGTGAGAACGCTACAGTGGTCGGTGACTGAAGGCGGCGACTGCGTTGTTTAGTGATAGTGGTGGTGGTTGTAATCTCACGATGCTTCGAAGTGTTCACGGAGGAATGTCAAGACAAGGAAGACACGTTTTACAGCCGTTGAATAGAAGCATCTGGACAAGAGCAAGGTCGTACATTAATACCATGGTGGTGGAAGAAGCACCGTTGAGCGATCCCAAATGCGGCGGCGGACTGGCGTGAAACCGGTGGCTGGCGCCAAGCTGTCGCCGATTGAATGGAGTCCGACAATGGAGCTGCAAACACAATCGACCCTGCACAGAATCTTGGTCCTTGAGTCACGAAGTCGCGTCAGATAGCTATTAAACATTGCTCTTCACATCTGAGCATTCTATTCAGTATGGCTCCGTTCCAGCCGCTTGCGGAGGCAGATGAAGAGAGTATGTTCGGCCCACGACTTCTCCAGCAGCTATTGACGTTATGACAGACGCTCTCCACCGGTCACGCCCACTCGCAAATGAAGAAAGATCTTTCAAGCGACTCAGGACCAAGATACTCGGGTCCGATGTCTTCTACGCCCAGGACAAGAAAAGCAATGACAAAGTCGCGGACGCAGATGCCGAACCGGAATCTGAAACGACTGCAAAACGAGCGGAAGACTACCAAAAACTTCGCGAGGATATTCTAGTCGATTTCGCCGCTTTCGAGGCAAACATAGTTCGAACGCAGCTCTTATTTGACGCGAATATCAAAGAGAGGGAGCGATATGCGGCGGAAAAGCTACGAATCCAGGCAGAGGCAGAGAAGGTGCGGAACGACACCACGGAGCTGCGTGGTCAGCTAGAACAGGCCCAGCAAACCCTTGAACGTCGGAAAGGCTGGGATAAGCTTGCGGAGAAGATTACCAACAATCGGATGTTACGGACACGCGAAGAGCAGCATGCGAACATTGACAAACTGAATGCGGAGATTGCAGAACTCGAACAGGAAAGCAAGAACTACGCGGAGACTTGGGCAGAGAGACGGCAACAATTCGGGAGGATCGTTGATGAAGGAATGCAAATGTTGCGATTGATCAAGGATGAGAAGGAGGAGGTGGAGAGAAGAGAGGGGATGGAAGGACAAGACGATGCCGACGATGGGGATGCCAATTCCGCACGAGGGCGAATCAGCACTGCTGGGACACCGCGTCCTGACGGAGGCGCGACACCCCTGCATCCGGGAACTGACAATGAGGGACCTGGTGGGTTACTACATCCTCGAACGAAGTCAGCACGGGGTTCTCCAGGTCCTGAAGCTGAGGGCAGTACGCCAGCGAAGTCGGCCGAAGATGATGCAGATATGGCGGATGAGGGCGAAGTGGAAGATGACGGAGTTGAAGGGGCTGAGGCAGGCGATGGGAATCATATGGATACTCAGTGATCTACCCTAAAGACTTTCACCCTGTGATGCCGCTGCACCTAGTTTTGGAGAATGGCGGCGCATTGAACGAGATCTGAACGGCTTGTGGCGGGAAATGCTATCTGATCACGAGTGGTACCATTATCTGGTCAATAAATTGGTTTCATATCATGAGCCCCCTTCCGTTGCGTAGCATGGCTGCCAGCAGCCGAACATCAATATCATACAATTTCCAACCCGTCAAGCAATCTCACGATAGCTGGTCTTTGCTTGGGATATGGCGTCTTTTGCCTTTGTAATCTCTCCCACATTACTTTCTGGTCCTGCAGCAGCTTCCTGAAAGTTTGTTAGCACAATTCGTCCACGGTCATTGAAACACTCACCAGCTCGTTCTCAAGCTTCTCCACCGCAGCCTTGATGCGCTCTCTCAGGGATGGAAAGACGGCCTTGGTTTCCTCAAGAGCTTGTCGCTAATGCACTGATCAGCCCATGTAGATTTGCTAGGAGTAAGATGGATGTACCTCCTGCTTCAGGGTAAATTCGGCATTCTCGTCTCCAGTGGTCTGTTCAAGCTTGGCAATGCGGGATTGTTGCTGCTCAAGCTCTTTGTGGTAGCTGCCCTCTTCCTTGACCAGGCGCTGTAGTGCCGAGGTCGCGATTGCAAGAGGCGATGGCGCAGGCATCTTGGTAGATGTAGTTTCGGATCGTCGAATTTGTTCTCCGAGGTAGGCAAGATGATCTCTCAAATCCATTTGCTTGTTGACTTTCACTCAGAATCTCATCCCGCATTTGAATAGCTTCCTCTTCTGGACTAGCGTGTCGGCAGCCCACTCCGCATGAAGCTTGAAGTCACCCGAACCTCCGCCCGAAGCTAGCGAGCCCGTGGGCGTAGCTTGGGGCTTTAGCGACATGGCGATCAAGAACTTTTGAGCTTCCCGAGGCGTCATCTGCCTGATCTACTGCCGACTGCACCGCGTCGCGCAAGTTTGCTAACCCTCAACATGTCCGGTCGCAAGGATTTCATTAGCCAGAGGGCGCCCGAAAACTATGTCGCTGGTCTGGGTCGAGGTGCGACGGGCTTCACAACCCGGTCGGATCTGGGTTCGCATCGACATGGGCCGGACGAGGAGCAGATGAAGGAGATGCTGGCCAAGAGAGCAGCTGCTCTGGGTGCCGCTCCTCCGACAGCATACGGAGCTACAGACAAGAAAGAGAAGGGCAAGGACGACGAGGAGGGTGGTGCCGACCCAGAACAGTTCCAGGATCCCGACAATGAGACTGGTCTTTTTGCCAGCGGAATGTACGACAGAGAGGACGACGAGGCGGACAGGATATACCAGGAGGTCGACGAAAAGATGGAGAGGAGGAGAAAAGCACGAAGGTTAGTACGATCCCTTGCCTATGCCCAGACATCTTGTGTGGAACTGGCATATTCATCGATGGTGTGTTTTGAAACAGATTACCAACATTGTCCGTCCTCGAAATATAGGGAAGAGAGAGAGAAACGAGAACAGGAAGAATACGAACGAAACAACCCGAAAGTGTCAGAACAGTTTGCGGACCTCAAACGATCATTAGCGACAGTCACGAATGATGAATGGGCGGCAATACCGGAAGTTGGCGACTTGACGCGAAAGAACAAACGGCAGAAGCAAAACCAACAGAAGAGGTTCTACGCGGTTCCGGATAGCGTCATTGCCGGCGCAGCAGGGTCGACACAATTCGAGACGAGCGTTCAGGATGATGGTGATACGGGCGATAATGCGGATGGTACAATGACCAACTTTGCGGATATTGGTGCTGCCAGAGACAAGGTCTTGCAAGTACGATTAGACCAGGCTGCGGGGTCAAGCAACGGCGCGTCAGGAACGAGTACGAGTATTGATGCGAAAGGTTACATGACGAGCTTGGAGAAGAACCTGCTTGCGAATGACAAACCGGAAGTTGGAGATGTCAAGCGAGTACGTCAGTTATTGGAGTCTGTTATCAAAACGAATCCGAAGCACGCGCCTGGGTGGATTGCGGCAGCTCGTCTGGAGGAATTGGCTGGCAAGATTGTCGCTGCAAGGAATGTCATTGCAAGGGGATGTGAGATATGTCCGAAGAGCGAAGATTTGTGGCTGGAAAATATACGACTGAACGGCGAGAACAAACACAACGCCAGGGTCATTGCGGCCAATGCGATCAAGCAGAACGACCGCTCGACACGCTTATGGATTGAAGCAATGAGGTTGGAGGAGAAACTGGACGCCAAGAAACGAGTTATTCGCAAAGCCATCGATCACATACCGCAGTCTGTCAACGTGTGGAAGGAAGCTGTCAACCTGGAAGAGAACATTGAGGATGCGAGAATGATGC
Source organism: Cyanodermella asteris (assembly GCA_900618795.1). Taxonomy (NCBI): domain Eukaryota; kingdom Fungi; phylum Ascomycota; class Lecanoromycetes; order Ostropales; family Stictidaceae; genus Cyanodermella; species Cyanodermella asteris. Next base: position 2,919,632 of record UYJD01000001.1, read on the forward strand.
TCGGCAAAGCGACTGAAGTCATTCCACAGTCCGAAGATCTTTGGCTTGCTCTGGCACGCCTTGAGACTGCTGAGAATGCGCAGAAGGTTCTCAATGCAGCTCGCAAGCGAATACCGACGAGCTATCTGATTTGGTTGGCGGCTGTGAGACTGGTTGAGCAGACAAGCGGCGACGCAGACAGAGTCGATCAGGTCATGAACCGTACTGTAAAGGCATTGGCCAAGGAGTCGGCGATGTTGAAGCGCGAGGAGTGGATAGAGCAGGCAGAGAAGTGCGAAGAGGAGGGAGCTGTTCTTACTTGTGGTGCTATTGTCCGACAGACACTTGGCTATGGTATGGACGAAGATGATGATCGGTTGGCAGCATGGCTGGATGATGCGTTGACGTGTTTGAAGAGAGAGCGCTACGAAACAGCCCGAGCGATGTATGCCTATACATTGAGGGTTTTTCCCACGGCTCGAAATGCGTGGCAAGCAGCGGCTGCGCTCGAGAAAGAACATGGTACGAAAGCGGCGCTGGAGCAAGTGCTTGAAAAAGCAGTTGAAGCGTGTCCGCAGGGCGAGGATCTTTGGATGCAGCTGGCGAAAGAGAAGTGGCAAGCAGGAGACCTGGATGGCGCGAGGAGAGTGCTTGGGCGAGCTTTCACACAGAACGAAAATAACGAGGATATCTGGCTTGCGGCTGTCAAGCTTGAAGCGGACAACAACGAGACGGATCAAGCGAGAGAGTTGTTATCTACGGCACGGGTCAACGCTGGCACGGATCGTGTCTGGATCAAGTCCGTTGCGTTTGAAAGAAATGTCGGCAGGGACGAAGATGCTTTGGACATGGTGAACGAAGGCCTTCAGAAGCATCCGAGGGCTGACAAGCTTTGGATGCAAAAGGGTCAAATTTATCAGGCACAGGGGAAGATTCCACAAGCTCGCGAGGCTTTCTCGACAGGGACGAGAGCATGCCCGAAGTCGGTCCCGCTGTGGTTGTTGTTTTCGCGGCTTGAAGAACAGACTGGAGCGATTGTGAAAGCCCGGTCCGTTCTCGATCGCGCACGCCTTGCTGTTCCCAAGAATGAGCTGCTATGGACCGAGAGTGTACGCATCGAGTTGCGTGCTGGAAATACGGGCCAAGCAAGAACCGTGATGGCGAAAGCGTTGCAGGAGGTTCCGACAAGTGGTTTGTTGTGGACTGAGAATATTATGCACCTCGTCGAGCGACCACAACGGCGCGCCCGACTTCTCGAAGCCATCAAGAAGAACGATAGGTCGCCGCAGCTGTTTGTTACGGCGGCGCGAGTCTTCTGGGCAGCAAGGGCGCTCGACAAAGCTGCGACGTGGTTTGAGAAGGCGTTGGTGTTGGATCCGGATCAGGGCGATACGTGGGCACGGTATTACAAGTTTCTGCTGGAGCATGGCACGGAAGAGAAGAAGGAAGACGTGAAGCAGAAGATTGTCAATGTGGAGCCAAAGCACGGCGAGACGTGGGCGCCCGTGGTCAAGGATCCGGCGTTGATTTCGAAGGGGGAAGTCAAGAGTCCGTTGGATGTGTTGATGAAGGTGGTTGAACGGCTGAAGTCATAGGTATTGACACGAGACGATACCAATTTGATTCATGTTCACACTCAATCGAGTCACTGTATATCCCACACTTCCTTGCTTCTGATGCGCGAGTCGTCACTTGTGGGTTGTTGAGTCTGGCGCAGCCTGGTTTGTCAGCAGCTCCAGCTCGCTTTGTTGCAGATGAGCAAACAATCCTTCCACCTCGACGAACAGACTCACGATTGACTGGCCCCTGAATCATTGCAATGCCTTGTTCTTGAGGCAGGAGCAGAGTCGATCAAATGGAGTGTGCAGTCATGACATGGCCGGACAGAGACAATCGAGTGAATCATTTCTGGTCGTCCTGGACCGTATTCACCGGTTCGTCTGAATCCGAGCATCTCCTTGATTCTGATGCGCGTGCACGATGCCGAAAAATTTCTTCCTGCCAATTCTTGAGGCCAGCTTGGCTGCATGATGCTTTCCTGGCTCCATTTGAAGTGTGCTGCATTTCTCCCTTGACAAGCTGCCGTCGTTTGCACTTCACGTCAACCCACTTCACCTCACGGCAATTTGTCAACGTATTCGTTCTGGCGCTTCACCTGCCACGCGAGTCATAGTCGGCGTTTTGGAGGGGTCAGACATCGGATACTGGCATATCGCAGACCGCTAGCATCGTCGGTTCTTGACAACGCAACTGTACAGTCTCGTCCCTGCCGAAACGATCACCATTCTCGGCCGCCCCTGAACGTTCTCACTCGAAAACATCTGCGCTTCCTGCATCTTCAACGAGCTACTCACCATACGAACGAGCAGCAACATGAAGTTTGATAACGAGAGAAAAGAGCCGCGCTCGTGGACCTGCGAGAGAATCATCGGCATCGGCATCGCGTTCTTCATCTTCTTCATCACCACCTGCATCGTCATCGCTGGTCCCGTCATGTACTTCCGCAACGCCCTTTTCGCACCGGATTGTCCAGGACTACTCTCCTCTCCGTCGTCACCTCTGTCAATTTCGATCGACGACGACGCCAAACTCGCCACTACCATCTCCAACGCCTCCAACCTCACGGTCCTCCGCTCCCCTTGCGGCAACACTCCCGCCGAAGCGCGCAACGCCGGCTGCATCTTCGATCCAAACTCCTTCGTCTGGTCGCACCCACGCTGTTACAACGCAGACCTCGCCGTCGAATTCATTCACCTGAAGGACTGGTCCTGGTACGCGGACGAGTCCCTGACCCGCAGGCTCTCGTTCGAGGAGGTCATGACGAGCGAGTGGGACATGGTGGTCGTGACGATGGAGTATCATGTGCATCACTGTCTGTTCATGTGGAAGCTGCTGCATCACCAGGCGTTGGGTCCGTATGGGAAGATGGGGGTGGACAGCTATATCGGGAACTTTAACCACACGATGCATTGTGCGGGGTTGGTGCATGGGAACGATGAGGTGGACACGAGGTTGGATAAGTTTGAGACGAAGATCAGGATCAAGTATCCGGACTGTGGGGTTGAGTAAAAGGGAATGCTGCATAACCGACATTGGGGCGGAAGATAAGACATCGGCTGTGGAGAGGCCGGCAACTCTGTGTTTGAAGAGACAGTGACATCGTGCCTGAAGAGATGGATTAATACCGAATGAACGCAAGGAAACTGCCCGCGAAGCTTTCCTTCACAGTCGCCGACCAGTCAAAGTGATGTCCAGCTCCTCGAGACTGAGGATGGCTTGATTGGCTTGAATCCGTGGATGAAGCTCGTGGAGGACCTTTCGCCGAACGCTACAGACTTTGCGAGGACTGGATCGAACAAGCACCAGGTCTCCTGATTAATCGACTTGGACCCGTTGAGCATCGCCCGTAGTTAGCCTCTCGCGGAACGACAAGGACTTGGACGGAATCCTTGTCCCTGGATCGAATAGTGAACGCTACTGAGCGCAAAAAAACGTCAGTACAGACAATCACATCATCTTCACATCTCTGCAATCTCGCACGCCGAACAAGTCTGAGAGAATCTCATTTTGAAGAATCATGAACGTGAAAAATGACGCTAACATGCTTGCAAGTCCGCTCGCCGCACAACAAACTCCGCCCGCTACAACGTGTACATGAACTCCGGGTTTTCCCTGTCGGTCAAATCCAAGAATTCCTGGTTGTCGACCTTTACGTACTCCGGATTTTCACGGAATGCAATCTTCTTCTTGTTCTGCCTGTTGTAGTACCAATGGATGCAGATGAGATCGAGAATGGCAATTGCATAACACACAATGATGGTGATTTCTGCAGGGACGTAGTTGTTGTTCCTGAAGGTTTGGGGTCCAATGATGTTTCCGACGCAGTAAGCAATCAGGAACAGGGCCGCGACCGTCGTCTTCTTTGTGTATCTATTCATGTCAGCTTCGTCGCGCTCGCACACTTCAGCCCTGTACTTACCCGGCAATATTAGTCGACAGCAACGACAGCAACGCAACGAATCCCGTCGCCGAAGCGCCATTCAGGTAATACCCTGCCAGACGCCCACCAGGTCTACTCGCCGGGACGGCCAGGATGAGAATGAATCCCAATAATGCGCATCCGCACCAGCCTGCGCCCTGAAGGATTCTGTATCCCCATCGCTGCGACATGTAGCCCCACACCGCCAAGCTGGTGACTTCCATAGCTCCCGATGGCATGCCCAACAACAACGTATCCTGTTCACTGTATCCAAAGCTCTTGATGAGGAGGGAGAAGAAGTTGCTCACGCCTCCGTTTGGAATATCCGCGATCAATGCATAAAAGACGAAAGCCCATGTCATTGGATCTGCGAGCGCTTCTTTGAACTGGTGCACCTTGAAGTGTTTGTTGCCAATTCCTTGCTGATTGACTCGCACGCGCTCGATTGCCAGAATGCGGTCACGTTTGCTGAGCCACCAGCAGTTGAGCTGATTGTCCGGCATGAGAATGAGGAATACGGTGCCAAAGGCGATGGTCATGCAGCCAGTCAGCAGAAAGACAATCTTCCATGCCGCGATGCTGAAGCCGTGAATTTCGTTCCCGCGGGCCAGGCCGTAAGCGACGGCGCCGCCGAAGATTTGTGCCCAGCCGTTGAAACCGAACCAAATGCCCACTCGGAGCCCCTGCTCGTGCATGGTGTACCACTGGCTTGTGAACAGAGCGAAGCCGGGTGTGACCGATGCCTCGAAGACTCCGAGGAAGAATCGTACTGCTACGGCGCCAGAGAAGTCTTTGACAGCCGCGAAGCAAGCCAATGTGATTCCCCACATGATGACACAGAACGCGGAGTACTTTGCCAGTGGCAGTCTTTGGAGGAGTCTGTTCGTCGGCCATTCCCAAGATAGGTATCCAAAGTAGAACATGGATCCCAGCCAGCTGTACTGGGCTGAGCTGATGTGGATGTCTTTCTGTAACCCCATGACGGATGCATATGATAGGGTTGTTTTGTCGAGATAGTTCAGCATGTAGACCATGCACATGATGGGCATGATGAAGAGGTCGATGCGGCGAAGGAGTCGCTTGTTGGTGGCGGCATCGAGGACGAGGGGTTCGTCATCGTCGAGGTCTGCAAAGGCTTGAAGCGCTGCGTCGGCGTCGAGGCCGTGTTTGAGGATCTCTTCTTTGCGTTGTTTGACAGCCGACGATGATATTTCGAAGGCAGTTCCTACTGCGCTGGCTCGTCGGGAGTGATGGGAGATGGAGGCGTCCACGGGTTGTTTCTCGATGTCTGACATGGTGACGGATGTGCCGAAGCTGGCAAGAACGGTGGAGCAATGTGCCAGAGATGACAGGAACGAGTCTCAAGCCCGTCTACATCGATTGCATACGAGCGACGGGGCGAAAGTGAGCACGCGATAACAAGCGTCGAACGCGATGCAACAGAACGATGCAGACGGGACGGTGCTAGCCATTTCTGACCATGTTTCTACCTATCAAAGCTGAGACCCTGCGTGGTATCGTCTCCCGAGGGGCTGTCATCGAACACGACGATTAAGTAAGTACCCACCGTCTTCTAATCGAAGAGTGCTTGGCCATTCCATTCATCACTTCCAACACGGCGGGTAGTGTAGCTCGTTCCTCCATCGGGCGCGGCGTTCCCAAGCTTCCCCACAAAGACACGCCGTTCCCAGCCAGTCTGCCTCACACGGGGATGCAAGCAGTCCGTCGTCAGCCGGGCGTCCACAAGCCAAAGGTAAGGTACTCGGACAGGATAGGCTTCGGCTTCGCGGTGGTAAGTTCAAACCGCTGGGACGTTGGGCGTTGGAACGGGTATTTCGCTGGAATAATGCGCCGCTGATGGGTAAGTAGGTCGCGCCGACAGAGATGGACCTTCAGCAGTCTTCCTCGCTTGTTCTATCGAGATGGATGATAATTATGGAGACTGTTTATCTTCGGTGGTTGCTCCCACTCGGGCTCGAGCTGTGCGGGGATTATTGCGAGGTCGGCCTGCGTCGGATTTCGGGAAACGCCACGGGGTGGTCATTGCTCAAGGTGTCTACGTGCGATCGCTGGTTGGCCATGAGGCTCATCAGGTCGCCATTTCTCGACCAGCGGCCGCTGACCAGCTTGAAAGTCATTCTCGTGAAAGGTCAGCCCCATCTCGCGTTACTCATCAGAAACAACGATCAATATCAGGGCAATTACTCTGGCCGCGCACTCGCCAATATGTTTATTATTCCGATTTGTAACCTGTCAAATATTCCGACATCTAACAAAAGCTACATGCCGCTATCAAATGCTGCGCTGCAGAGGGGTATCATCAAATGCACGATGCTCAAATCCAAATCCATGTCCCGAAATCTTGCTGTATGTGCGTGGTGCTTTCGACCTCTGCTTGGGTCTCTGCTGTCGAAAGACGATCCGCTTGGAAGTACCGCCGACGAACCGCCCCCGATGAAGGAGATGTGATGCTGAGCTCCTCCGCGATCATTGACCGCAACGGTAAAGCCACCGGCGACGGTGGCAGCCCAATTACGATTGAGAATGGCTTCAGCATTCGCTCTCGACATCTGTGCTATCGGTGCTTGGCATCGCCAAAGCATGTCCAGCTCTTTCCGGTGTCACGACCTGTATTGTGTACTTTCTCATCCAGCCGGTTCTCCTTGTCGTCGTCAAGATCGAGTCGGTGTCGCCGTATACTCTTCGCATCGTCATTATTCGCATCGTAAAACTCGACTCGACTTCCTCGCCAGAAGCAGTCGGGTGTAATCCTCCTCCACAATCCTCGCACGCCCTTCCTATCACGGTCATACTTCTCGTACGTCCTCTTCCTCGTGGCCGGATTCGTCCAGTCGATGACGGCCGGTGCTGGGGCCGCCTCTCTAGAGTTGAGGTAGTCATCATGGTTGATGCTGGTCCGCGACTTCAGCGTACTGGCATTGGACTTCGTATGGACAGCGTCGATCGACTGCTTTGGTGACAGAACGGGCGGGAACGACGCTTGAGACGTCGGAGCAGACCAGATCTGAGACGACGGCCGGCTTGTCTTTGGGAATATGGCGCAAGCACGGGCATGCACGGCATATATCTCCTCCTGCGTCTGGCGACGACTCCCCAATCGTGGGCGTTGTGAAAAGCTGGCGGAATAGGATGGACGGCGGGACGCTGGTGGCGTCACACCTTGCGTACCGCTGCGCTGCTGCCGGTGTGTCGAGGAGGAGGACGATCCGACGGTGAATTTGCTGTCTTTGCGTTCCATGTCGGTGGCGGTGAGATCCAGCTCATCGCCGTGTTTGAGAGAGGTTGGCGGAGAGGGAGGGCCATGCTGTGTATATGCGCATGACGTGGAGGGTGTTGTGTTTGCACCTGATTGTGATTGTGATGGCTCACTGTGGTGGGACTCATGTGAAGGTGGGAGGGAGTGGAATGAGTCGGCATGTGATAGGTTGCTTGACTTCGATGCCCGGCGGGTCCCGTGACACACTTGTAGCATGATTTAGGCGGCCTGTGAGAGCATGCAGAGGAATATAGTCAGAGAAGCTGTGCGAGTTGAAACGTAGTGGCTTTGAGTGAGGTTATAGCGACTTTGAGCGTCAGAGTCAATTTACCCTTGCAGGTAGTTAGGTCCAGACCGACTCGAGGGTGTTGATTCTCGAATGGTGGCTGTCGCAGGCTGTGTACAGTCCGCAGGTACCTAACAAACCTGCAACTGCAGTGTTTGGGACGAAAAGGAAATGGAAGAAGACAGAGGCGATAAAGAAAAGATGTCACATTGTTGCTAAAAAGCCCCCCCAATGATCGAGATGTGCGGCCAGCTCACAAGCGATTGTCTATACTCCATCAAGGACACTACTGGGACGCTGGGTTGCTGGGGTTGAGAAACGGAGCTTCACCGATCATGTTGGGCAAGCCAATGGGCTCACTTTGCGTTGTGTATCTGTCACGCTGGCGCCGTCGATGCCTCGAATAGCGCCCGCGGTCGGTGGATCTGTGGGTCAGGACGGCCACATGATGGGAGTTTGACCCTCGAACGGTCAATCCTCGTTTCTTGGGTCCGCTGAGACAGGCCTCACAAGGGGCAGTCTAGACATTGTCACGTTGTTCAGTAGAAGCGTGTCTGAGTGCGACACGCGACCAGGTTGGTGATGCGCAGCCAAAGCAGTGTCGAACAACCCACGAAGAGATTGTTCGCGGTGCATCTTTGTCAGTTCTTGCAAGGGACGACAATCTTTCTCCACCGTGGCCGACCTCTGTGCTCCACGTGGCTGGCGGTTCCTGGCTTAGCGCTGATCTCTGCTGCTGTGTTCACTGATGTTTCGCCTCACCACGATGCAATCAGAGTGCTCTCGGGGACGAGTTGAGGACGGTCTGGAACGGCAACAGGACTGCGGCTTGCGATACTCGCATTATTGCCGCCTCTCTATTCGAACGTACATGGACGCTTCGTGCTGGATCAAAGCATTCTGTAATCGGCATGCTCACCGCCAACTTGACGCGCTAGAGAAGAGCCGGCATTTGAGCTGCCCTAGACCAGAAGTATCGTGATTCGTGCCGCCCTGCGGACTCCACTTCTCGGCGGTAGTTTGCCGAGTGGGGCAGCTCAACACTTTGTTGAATCGCAAACATGACGTGAGTGAGGTCAGGAAGGTAGGTACCTATTCAGTCAGTGCACAGACGGATAGAAACATGAGATGGGCTACGACGGGCCTGACTGCCCGCTTGGTGTGCAAAGAAAATGATCTAGCAATTGGTTTTCGACTATCCGGCACGCTCTTTACGCCCCGCTCTTCGATCACAACCCCGCCATGGCCGCGATACTTTCTCCCAGGTCATTCTCCGCGATCACAAGACCAAAAACTGCACGATGCAAAACAAAAATTCCGATACCGGGAATTGAACCCGGGTCTGCTCGGACCTTTGCTCTGCAATGAGAGCGAGCGATGCTAGCCACTACACCATATCGGAAGCCTGTAAACTTGTAGAACACATGTGCCGTGCCAGTTCTTGTTGTCGGAAATGGATCGAAATGTAATTTATATACTTGACATGTGTTCCAGTCTGTTAGACGTAGGCAAAATTGACTGGTTACCAGTCTAGAGATTAACTGATAATGGTCGAATGACAGCCAGTCCCGAGGTCACGCTTAATTCGGCAAACAAAGTAAAGGCGCAGGCGTACCATCGCCCAAGGGTAGCCATTGCTCAAAGCCGATACTTCTCTGCCGACCTCGTACGCTACCTTAATCGGGATCTCAGCATGTGTGTCTCCTGCCACTGTCACTTGTATAAATGAGGGCATGAAGGACTACTTACGCAACTGTGAGTCTTCAAGGCAGTCCTCGCTAGACAACAAGGATGTTAAGTAGTGATCTCAACCAAGTGCAGATGGACATCGATATGATACATCTAGTAATAACCTTTTATTCATACAGAAATACTGTAGAGCCTGCTCGGGATGAATGCTGGCTACCCTGCGGCCACTTTGTGCCGTCTGCTATCCAAAACAGACATTATTCTCCAAGACTGTCCTGTCCGGCTGCTGTGTCGAGACTGATTCATGATTCCACCAAAATTTGTCGCTGTAAATACTGGCGGTCTTCCGCCGGCGGGGGTATCCGCACTAGCAGTGACTGTTTTGGTGCAGCTGCATCGTTATCGTTCCATGGGTTCTGCTGGGTGTTGTGCTTGGTCTGTCAAACGAATCGTTCAGACCTTTTCATTCTTCTTGACTTCCATGATTCGCTTCCCGCCCATTGTCTTGATCTTTTCAATCAGTTTGTCGTCATGGTCCAGCGCCTCGACATCATCTCCCCCGCCAATGCTCTTGCCGCTGATGAGAATGTTGGGCACCGTCCTACGCCCGGTAGAGTCGAGAAGCTTGTCCTGAAGTTGAGGTCCCAGAGAGTGGTGATCGAGCTCGACGATGAAGGGAGCGGGAGTGATGGTGTACTTGGCGAAGATCGCTTTGGCTTTCTTGCTGAACGGACAGTACGACTTGGAGAAAATGATGATCGGGCTGCGCTTCAGAATTTCTGTGAGCGCTGCATCGACCTGACGCTCTTCGTCCGTCTTCTCTGCCTTGACGTCGGCAGCGACGGTGTCATCGTCAGTCCACTTCCCCTGAGTGGCGCCGACTTCGTGAGGCAGCTTGGATTTGACTTCGGGAGCGGCCTTGTCGTCAATTCCTCCTAGAACCTTCTGACTGCCCTGGTTTGTCTCCGTCTCGTCGATGATCTTGGCGCCTCCTTTCGCGTTGATGTCGAGATGCTCATGAGTTTGTTCATGACCGTGGTCGTGTTCGTGTCCAGTATCGGTTCCCTTCTTGCGACGCTCCTCGGCTTCAGCAGCGACTTCCTCCTTGACCTGTTTGGCAGCTTCGCGCAGCTTCGCGTCGGCGACGGCGCCGGTTCCTCCTCTTACTTGGTCGGAATGCTTAAGGCCGATAGCCTCGATCGTCTTCTCGAGGAACGCCTGGTCGGACTCGGAGACGGATCGCGAAAGGAAGAAGAGGGTGATGAAGATCAAGACCGTGATGACCGAGATGGCCTTGAGGCGGCGGGCTGAAGGCATCATGGAGGGATCGAGGTGCGACAGAGTCGGCTGTTGAGGAGATGGGCAGGTGCTGACTTAAAGAGGAGTCGAGGAGAGGAGTCTGAGTAGGGTAGCCAGATCAGGCGTGGCGTGGAGTAGTGAGTAGGCGCAAGATGATGAACGTGACAAGACGATGATCAGGTACAGTGCGGAGTCGTTGACGCTGAGCCCTGGTTGAGCCGGGGCCTTGATTTCCTTGGTTTGCGTCTAGATGCGGTGGCGCAAAGCGGCACACGGCTGGCCGGGAACAAACAAGGGAGTGTCGCAGCACGAAAAGGACAGAGTCGGTGTTGAAGAATCGAGCAAAGGACTCGAGCTGAAGATGAAGCAGGGCTGTTCTGCTGCAGGGGAAGTAGTAGACAAGGCAGGCATCAGGAAAGGGCTGACGCTTGACATGGGTTTGCAGCGTCAAATCGCATGTCGACATGCACTCGAGGCAAGTCAACCACATCCGGCTCTGCGGCAACTGAGACGGGCGAGATCGAGCTCCAGGCTGTCCACTGAACTTAAACTCCACTACCATATGCAGGCTAGTGTCATCGGCTTGTCTTCTTCGAGAGCCTGTTCCTCACTCCTTGTTCTTGTTCTGAGACCTCGGCGTTTACGACTGCCGTCATGATGTTATGCAACGGACCGCATGCAATCGGGAACAATGCATTGAAGGTGACATCGCTTGTATACACCCTTCTAGAATCTCTTCATGCGCCATACTATGGACAATCTTGTTAATAATATATGGTGCTTCTAGTCTGTCACGTGCGAAGGCTCAACAGCTAGCGCGAGTCAGTATCAGTCAGCTCGTTCCAGGTGCCCGCATTTTCAGGCTCACCGGTTTTGTGACAATATGGCAAGCTCAAGATGCGTCTCATCAATGTCTCTACTTATGCTCTGACAGAGGTCAACTACGGCTCAGTCCCTCCCTATGCTGTGCTCTCGCATCGCTGGGCCGAAGGCGAAGTGCTATACCGAACGTTCCTGGACGGCCCAGCACGTCAAAATCTCAAAGGATGGACCAAAATTGACCATGCCTGCAAACAAGCATCTGCAGATGGCCTCCAATTCGTTTGGGTGGACACGTGCTGCATAGACAAGGACAGCAGCGCAGAGTTGTCCGAGGCCATCAATTCAATGTTCGCATGGTACCGGGGCGCGGGCGTCTGCTATGCATATCTTGAAGACGTCCACTTGACTCCAGATGTTCCGAAGCAGGATCTGTATCGCAAGCTGATCGAACTTACGGTCGAATCCGGTGGATCTCTTGCTCAGCAGCTCCAACAGCTTGCCATCCTCCAACAATTGTCCATTGCAGCGGTAGATATCATTCGATCGAGTCGATGGTTTACGAGAGGTTGGACGCTGCAAGAGCTACTTGCGCCCAAGAGAGTCGAGTTCTTTTCGGCTGGATGGAAGCACGTTGGGAGTAAACAGGGCCTTGCGCCTTTGATCTCCAGCATCACTCGTATCGATGAGCCATACTTGACCGGCCGTTCGGTGTACTCTGCCAGTATTGCCAAACGCATGTCTTGGGCTGCGGATCGGCAAACGACGAGGATCGAGGATATTGCGTATTGTTTGATGGGCCTTTTCGACGTCAACATGCCACTGCTCTACGGCGAGGGTAGCAAGTCGTTCATCCGCTTGCAGGAAGAGATTCTACGAGTATCGGATGATCAGTCTCTGTTTGCTTGGAGTAACAGAGACGCATCGGAGGGATCCCTGTGCGGCTTGTTGGCAAGGCATCCGAACATGTTCAGGGAATCTGGCGAGATTGAGCCTATCCAGGACTACGACACTGACCATGGGCCGACGAGCATGACCAACCTGGGTTTGTCTATGAACCTTCATCTCATTACCGCGCCGTGGTCCACCGATTCTTATATTGCGAGGCTTCGATGCACTGGCTCTCGAAACCAGGTTGTCGGTGTTGGCGTCATGCTTCGGAAGCTAGCTGCCCGTGGTCATTTGTATGCTCGCGTCCAGCAGGGCAAGCTCTTTGTCGAGCCGAGAGAGGGATTGCTCACTCAGGTCTATGTGCGTCAGAATCCGGTGGTGGTCGAACCGGCCGAATATCATGCCACGACCCAAGCAGTACCCATCGAGCAAACAGATTACAAGCCGACGGACACGGAGAAGCTCGAAATAGTATGTGCACACTATGGAGGGAAGGAGTATACAACTTATGCGAAGATCCTCTTCAACGATGGCAATAATTTGAAGGTGGACAGCCACGAGCCAGGTTTTCCCGACCCCTGGTACGGAGTGCACAAAAGCATATCCTTCATCTACTGCCTAGGCGAAGAAAGGCGTCTGTTCGTTTGTCAAGACGATACGGGAACCCACAATCTCGTGGTTGGACCCATCACCAAGTCCCAGAACGGCCGTGCAGACATCTTTGAAGTTCGACCCCGGCCCAAGCCTTCACGGAGTGGTGTTGAGATATTGGCGATTGTTTGGGGTGGAAGAGAGGTACGAGATCCACAAGTTGATGCGTACTGCTATGGCCAGTTTGAGAAGGGCGGAGGCATTGCTTGGTACAATGAGACTATGGGTGGGGACGCTTGGCCGATGAATCAGAAATCGGGCGCGATTTATTTTGTCAGGAACGGATCGTCTTTGGTTGAGTCTACCAGTGGGCGTGAGGGAACAACCTCCTCAAGTTCGTGATGGAAATGATGAGCTCTGCCGAAGCGGCGTCCTACTGCTTCTCCAACCAATCCCGCCACGCTGCATCGTCTATTATGTGCCGTACTCGAGCCTCCAGCCATGCAGTATTCCCCCAGAAGCCCCACGAAGCCTGGAACCGCAGCCAATCCACCAAAGCCGCGTGCCAATGCTTCACGAACTCGTTCAAGTCGTACTTCTTCCCCGACACCCTTTTCAACACAGCCAGATAGCGCATCAACAATTTTTTCTCTCCCTCCTGCATCGCAAGCTTGTTGTGTGTGGTCTCGGCCAGGAGCTGCTCCGGCACGGAGCAGGTGAAGAGCTTTGCGAGGTCACAGACGCCGAGCCCAATGCCAAAATACTGAAAGTCAAAGAAGGCCACTGCGGATCCATCGGATGTGGTGAAGAGGTTCTCGCTCTTGACGTCGCCGTGGATGAGCGTTTCGAACGGTCTGATTGAAGACGACTGATCAATCGATGCGGATGGGGAAAGAAACCGCGCAACCTCCTCCGCGAGACTCATTCGATTTGTGCCTTGAGGTCTACAAAGCACGCTCCATTCCGAATCTGCATCGTGAGCGAGATCGTTGTATTCTTTGCGACGAGTTGCAAGATACCTACCACAGTCAATACATGCGACCCAGTCTCGTTGCGTGGACTCACGTGTAGCCTCCATTCAGCCAGACGCTGCTCCCACTCCGAGCCATCTTCGCCTCCTCCAAGGGTGGCTTCTTCAGAAGGCCCCTTTCGTTGTCTAGCTTCTCATGCTGCTTCCACCAAAAGCCATGGAACGTCGCCAACCACTCCAGCGCCGCATGAACTTGTTTCTCGTTCAGCTCGCCCCTTTTCTCGCCCGCAACGGGAAAATCGATCCGTAGATCTGTCAGGAGCATTGCGATTGTGCTTCGTTCCTGCTGCGTCTCGTTGATGCTGCCGAGACATTTTGCTACCGCTGCGTCTTGCGGTAGGGATGGAGCCAAGTGGTCGTAGAAGTATTGCTCCACTTGGTAGGAGATGATCTTGCGAAGATGGCCCTCATCTCGGGATTTTGGAGAGGCCGAGGGAGGCGTCACGAGCTTCAGAATCAGCGTCGAAGCATTGACGGTGCAAGGGAGAGAGGGGTCTATTGGCTGGACTTCTATGCGGCAAATCTGGCCGTAACCGGCCCAGAGGGCTTGAAGAACGGTGTAGCGGATGACATGAAGATTGTGGGGCAGAAGCAATGAGTTCGCGATTTCAGTAATGTCAGCCGCTGGAGACATCTCGGATGAATAGTATTGTCAGCGGCGGAAAACCGCACGCATCGCGTTGTAGGAACCCCTCTGCCTACTTACGTAGCTCAGTAGTCAATTACGTACCAGCACGTTCGCCAACCACCTACCTATGTAACTACCAAAGCGTATAGCCACATGAGTGCCACATTGCCATTGAAACAGGTACACATGCTAGTCATTTTGCGCACGTTTGAGCGAGGAGATCACGATGTAGGCTGGCAAGGCCGCACTGGGTGTCAGCCGACCCCGCCATCAAGTATCATAATTCATTCTATCTCGTGCCACAGCTCCACCATGTCAAGCTTTAGATCAATACGAGAAGGCTCGATCTCTTTTCCATCAGCTCCGAGGCTGTTGGGAATGGTTATCAAGCTCGAGATAAGGTCGCTGGACAGCGTGAACCAAGTTACTGGGTTCGCTTTCCCGATCCGGACTGGTAGGGTGTCGGCTGCATAGACGGAAAGCTCGGGGAACAGGGAGATCGAATTCCTAACAGCGGTAATATAATCGCCTCAATCGCTTGGGAGTGCCGAAAGAAAGACGCCGAAAACGTGTCGCGAACTGTCCTTCTTCGAGGCGCCCGAAACCAGTAACAGAAAGCGTTTAGGTTGCGATCCGAGCTTCTTGAGAACGGCCGCTGGCTGATCATCAGCAGTCCATCTCTCTGAACATGTGTAGTCCGCTACCGCTCGCGCTGACAAGGCTACGGCGAGCTGATCAAGGCCTGAGACGGTTGCGATCTTGCTTGGCTTCGGCATTTCCTCAGACTCAACCTCGCCAGAGAGCTCAAAGGTAAGCTCATCGAGGACTTCAGCAAGGAGGCGGTAGAGAGGGTCAAAAATGTGAGACTGTACTACGTCAGCTGGATGTAGCAGAGGCGATTATGAGAAATTTTGCACACTGTCGTATTTTTGAAAGACATTGTTGAAGCCAGCCAGTTGACTCCTGTATTTCCATGCGGTATAAACAATGATGCGAGACGGATCGCAGCTTCAGAATGCCCCCTTTCTACGTCAACACCACTGCTGTCGTCATCTTCATCCCACTGCAATGCAAGCAGGATCCTGAACAGGCTTTCGAGCTTGTCCTTGGGCACAGCTGAATTCTGAAGCCGCAAGTCGGTCGTGTGCAACTGCTTTGCAATTGCTCGAAAGTCCTCACGAGGTACATCTCCATAAGCCGGGTTCCTTGCTGGCTGAGGAGAGTACAGCACATCCAGTAGATCGTGATAGAGCTGATCGCCGTCCTCGTCGCGATTGTTTGACGTGTACTCTAGCCAATAGTTATCGACACCGTCTATAGCGCTACCATGTACTTCTACATCCCACAAGCCGACCTCAGCACCTAGGTATAGCTCGGTCTGCTCAACGGCGAAACTACACATAAATACGTCACACAAGTCCGTTCAAGAAAGCTTTGCCAACCTTTAGAATGCCGCCTATATCATGCAAAACCTCACTCAAATCATAGTCCCATCGATTCGCGGGGACTTGCCCTCAACTTAATATGCCAATCTTTTCTCGGACCTTATTCAGGCCTACCCATCCACATTTGACCCGAGTCCCCATACCGTTCTGATCCTGTCCTTCCACTCGTCAATCTCGATGATTTCGCCCTGCTCACGACTCCACTCGTAAGGTGCGATCTGTCGAGGAATGCACACCGAGCCTTTGGGTACACGCGCCCATTCGGCATCCGTCCATGGCGGAATGTGATACCAAGAGTGCGACTTGTGGCAAACCCACTTACCCAGATTATCGTTTTGCATCTTCTCATAGCAAGAGGGACAGAATTCAATATCGTCACAGACAGAACAGATCCAGAGGTCGTCACAATTGCTGAAGCTTTGGCCGCAGTCTCCGTCGCAGCGGAACAACTCACGTCCTTTGGGGCGTTCGTTAGTCAAGGTCGGTGCATCGCCTTCTGTGTCTGGCTCAGATTTGACGCCGTTCGACATTCCTACAGTTGCAGCTCCCTTAGATTCGATCAATGGTGCATGCACCATAGACCACGCTGCAATAGCATTCGCAAGGTCACCGACACTCGAAAAATGGGGCGCCAGCATAATGTAACCTTCCCAGTCGTTCGATTCATCGTCATCCTCCAGAAGCTCCAGTCCGCTTTCAATATTCTTGCGCAAAAGGTTTTTAGCTGCATCCACCTGACCAGTAACCGTAAATGCATGTGCAAGGATGGTTCGCACGGGGTTCCACTGGGGCAAGGTGAATTCAGACATTGCGTCCATGACATCTTTGATGTTTTGGAGCTCCGAAATAGGGGCAATCTTCAGCTGAGAGTAATGATAATTCGCTGCTGCAATAGCAGCGGTGTAAGCGAGCCAAAAGTGGTTTCCAGAGAGGCTCATAGCAACCTTCCAAGTCTCACCACCTTTGCGGAAACCATCGTGCTCGCGGTCCTTCAAAGCTTTTGCGTAGCCCTGAGTGATATGCAGAAGGGCCAGCTGAGGATCCACATCTTTTTGTTTTTGCTTGACCTTGATGGTGAGAATTTTGTGGGTTTGCTCCAGGCTTTCGATTATTTTGTCTAAACGACCGACGGCTTGCGATTGAATCACGACGAATGGCGGGCCGTGCCACTTCAGCAAAGCAAGGAGCCAGAGGAAAAATTCTGTCAAGTGCGTGACCTCAGTGCCGGTCAGTTCATTGCTGGTGCACGATCCAGTGAGCCGGTCAATGATCTCTAGTGCCTTGTCACTTTGCTTGTGTTTGTAGGTTGCTTCCAAAAGATCGAAATACGTTTCCCAATCGTGCGTATCTGCATCAACAAGATCCATGAAAGCCGCAATTGCTTGCTCTGGCCGTTTGGCTTCGTTATGCGTCTTCGCGATAGCCTTTTTGTTCTTCAGCGTCTCAGCGGCTCGCTCGGCTTCATCCTTGATTGAATTGCAGAGGTCAAGTGCTATTTCTGTCTCCTTCATAGCCTCATCATACTTGCCACGGAGTCTATGAATCAGTGCGATTCTCCGGTGGATCCGAGCCGGGCAGCTGGAGTTTTCGAGTGCTGCGCTGAGTGTTTCAATTGCTTCATCGAAACAGTCTTGGAAGTAATAGGTCTGGGCAAGTCGCTCGAGAAAAGTTCCACTCCTCTCTGGCAATCCAAGGCTTTCTTGTACCCATGCGGCGGCCTGCGCGATGCGACTGGCCATTGGAGGAAGCTCCGGGTCGGAGGCTTCTTCTCCATCCTTGACGTCCTCAAATAGAGGCGGAGTAGTGGGTATGACAACGGCTGGTCCCACAGAATTCTGTCGGCTGGAAGGCAAAGGATCTGCGGCCAAGGTTGTTGTGTCTTGGCGAGCTTGCAAAGGAGTGTCCGATACCGGTTTCATGGTACTCCTCCGTGACAATCGTGCGGGTTCATCCGTGAGAACCGAAAACACTGCGCCCTCGATGCCTTTTTGGATCTCTTTTTCGCCCTGGGCCTGCTCCTTTTGAGGTTCGATAGCAGCATCGTCGACTGTCTCTATTTTTGAGTCTGGGGCCGAATCTGTTACCTTCCACTCGCTCCACTCACCCCTCTGTTCCTGTTAGATGCCATCGTCCAAGAACGTTCAATTAGTGCGACAAACTCACCATAGTCAAGTATTGTTCAATCCATTCGTAGCCGACCACAAAAGATGACAACCAACCTTCCTTTACAACCTCCCAAGTCTCGTCCAACAACCAAGCGTCGCCAATTTGGCTCACCGGATAGTACAGACAACCGCCGGTTCCATCACACTTCCTGAGAAGAGCCTTAACAGTTCCACGTTGTTCGGAGCGAAGTTTTAGCAGCCTCTTAGGGTTGAGCAAATCGTCCAGTGCAGCAATGTTATCCGAATCTCTCAGCCAGGAATAGGTGCTGACGTAAATGCCGTCTTGTAAGCACTCCTTCACAAACTTTGCCAAAAGATCTGTGTTGAGGAACTGTGCTAGCTTAGTGATGATCACATTAAGCTCTGGAAGCTCTGTAGCTGGCGAAATCGGACTACCTTTGATAATTTCGACAGCCCGACGCACATAATCTGGTAACGACTGTCCGGCATGTACCTTCAAGGGGGCTGTCTCTTCCTTAGTATCCTCGTCGATAAGAACATCAAGGCATTGGTTGAGGAGCATGGAATATGCATCAACCTTTTTGACTATGATTGAGCCCTTTGCTTCAATATGA
This sequence comes from Cyanodermella asteris, assembly GCA_900618795.1. Taxonomy (NCBI): domain Eukaryota; kingdom Fungi; phylum Ascomycota; class Lecanoromycetes; order Ostropales; family Stictidaceae; genus Cyanodermella; species Cyanodermella asteris. The sequence continues at coordinate 2,938,285 of UYJD01000001.1, forward strand.
CCTCCGGCTGCAGAGAAGAAAGACTTGTCGTAGGCCAGCTTCTCGTGCAGATCCCAGAGGAACCTCCTCACGGCTTTAGCCTCTGTTTGGTGGATGGTGATTGTCAACGAAATCTTGGGTTTCCCGTCAGCGGTGGCAATAGATGTCTCGAATTCGTCACCCGGCTGAGTAATTCGAAGCCAGTCACGCATGTCATCATGGACCTGGATGGTCTTGTTGTCCTGCTTGAAGAGCTTGTTGTAAATGCGTCGCTTTTTGAGCTTTTGCGAAAACTTTAGGATAGTAGTGGATTCTTTACTAAGGGCAACAATTGCGTCGATTTGCTCAAGTGTGAATGACGACGCATTTGCGTATACACACCATACAAGTATGTTGTTGAGCTGCCTGATCTCCAGCGACCCAAGAGTATTCTCCAGATTGCTGAGCACCTGCTTACCCAGATTGTCTAGATCGTCAGTAGCGTCTGAGAGCATGAACTGCTTCAACTCTTCAACGTCGTGCATATTGTCATCGATGCGCTGATTGACGCTACGAATACGGTGCTCAATTGTCGAGTATTTTCCATCGCAAATCTTTAACAACTTTTTCTTGAACTCCACAAGCAGCTTTGGAAGGCTGTCGAATAACGAGGTCAGATTTTCCTCAGCGCGGATACTGTCGTCAATGAACTTTTCAAGATCGTCGATGTTCCGTGGGTCGTCTGATCTCGCTTCGATGCTGGCCCAATCGCAAAAATGCAGGACAGATATCGACGCCTCTAAGAGCTTGAAATTGCACTCAATTGGGTTGACCGTCATCAGAATCCTGGGATGGTACTTCACCTCTTTATCCTGCCTGTCCCCAGTTGCACTGAGTGGGACCGCCTTATCAAGGTGCGCAAGATGCTGAATGAACTCTTCGCTGCCCTTAATTTGATCTAGACCGTCAAAAGCCATGACGAAGGCGGAGGTGCGCGGTGATTCAAGTTGCAAAGCACGCCAAAGGTCCTTGGGCGCCATTTTACAAAGCTCTGTGGTATCCTTTGGAGCGATCGCCTGTTGTAGATCCTGAGCGTACTTGAGGTTGTTCTTCGCAAACATCCAAGCCATACAACTCAAAGCGTCAGTGATGGCCTTGGGCCCATCGATAGATTCGGCACGATCGGTAGTATCTCTGCGGTCTTCACGTTCGCCAAAGAAATAGTAGGCAACGGTGAGCTTTGCACCTGTGTCTTCATTCGTGCTCCAATCCTCGACGGCTCTCGACAGCACCAGGGTTTTGCCGGTATCCTTTTCACCAACCAGAGCAAGGATGGGGTATGCCGGCGACGGGGGCGACCACCATTCCTTGAAGGCTCTGTGCTCCTTGAGCCACGCTCCGGTGCCGGGACACATGGCCCGTACGTTGTCTGCAAGTTTTTCAGACTGTCTCTTCCATACGGGAGGATTGTCTGTCTCTTTACGTGCCTGTATCCCTAATTTCTTTGCCAAGTCTTGCAGACGAGTTTGGTGGACAGCTTCGCTATTCTTAGCAACGATAATTCTGTTAGTCTGCTCAGTGTAATTTGAGATGTTCCTGAGCTCGACCTCTTGTCGTGCAGCCTTTTCCAAAACCTGGCGGATGTCTGCTCGCGATTTCATCACTTCCTCAAGAGTGATTGTCCCTTTGATCGAATCCTGTTCCTTGATTAGGCCCTCCAATTTCGTCAGCTCGGAGCGCACTCCACCGTCGTCCTCGGTGAACGCAACACGAAGGTCCACCATCGCGGTCTTAAACCGGCCACGTGACATCTGTTTGTGCGCAAGGAGGCAGATCTTCACGAAGCAGGCCATCAATTTAGTAGTAGTGACAAGCATTTCCTCTGGTAGAGCCTGCTTCTGATCGTCCTGGACCCCTTTGTAAACTTCCTCAATGCGCTGCAACATCTTGAATCGCATCATTATGGCTTTGATGGAGATGAAAAGGCTCGTCAGGTCGGCATGGAATTTCTTCACCTTTGCAACACCGTCGATCAAGAAGTTGACGGCGTTGAAACACATGCCAGCAGGAGAGAACACTGTTGCCGCCGCTGTAGCTACTAATCCACCAACCAGTTGCAGCAGCTTCATGACATCGCGAACAGCACGGGCAGCCTTGTCTCTACTGGGATGCTCGGTACGAGGCGCATTGGCATTTTCCAATTTGCGTATTAGACTGTCGGAAGCATCAGAGAGTAGGCCTGTTCGGCCTAGTCCTTGGGTGATATCAACAGGGGGATCAGTCTTGTCCCAGAACTCCTGGCTCACGTCTTTCCATATGTCGTCGAGGTTCTTTGCTGTAGAGTTGGACGCCATGTCGGGCTTTCAGAGGCTAGAGGCCGTATGTTTCTCGAACAACGTGAAGCGCGATCTGGCGCCATCTTATATCCACCGGGGACCGACGAGGCTGAAGCCACGCCTCAAGGTGTGGGAGCCAATGCGGACGGCAGCCTGATGGCATTGTCAGGTCGGCTGGAGATCATCGTAATAGTCAACAATCACGAACGCCTCTGCGGGCTCTAGTCCAGAGATGGGCATAGCAGGGCGTCTCACAACGCATCAGACGTATTGCTGCAGCAATGTTCACACGCCAGCTGACGCGGACAAGATAAGTATCGGGACGAGGCTGAAGCGATGTGGGACGCGCCACGCTATTATGGCGCAAACGTTCCGCAACCATATCGGCGCGTGCTGACCCGGCTCGGTGAGGAACGACGACTATTTGCTGCGCGTCCATGCAATCGATTTAGGCAGGTCAAAGTGGTCGCGTGTCAGGCGGGCACCAGTCGCGTACTTACAATGCATGGGTGGCGATTGCGAGATGCCACACCTATTTGGGAGTCAAATTGATTCGAGCCTGTTAGGCTGATCCAGGAGACTATTCGGAGTTCGATGCTCTGCCAGACGAATTCCAACAACGACTCCATGCCCTATATCTAATGATTGGAACGACAAGGG
>UYJD01000001.1:2943191-3005137 GCA_900618795.1 Cyanodermella asteris
GGATGCGATCCATTGACATCACGCAAAACAACATCGGACTACACGTAAGATTATGAATACGATCGGATCCAATTGACGCAGTCTCCAACCTCCTTTCGGAAACCAATTTACCCATCAGAGAACTGGGGGCATGCCTGCCAGAACGCGGTCTCGAGAACGTGAGCCGCGGCCAGAAGACCTACAGTACGCCTATTACTGGGACAGGAGATATGAGATCGACCAAGAAGATGCCCGGATAGCGACAGCACCCTCAAAACAATCAGATGGGACTGATGCGGTCGCTCAATCGACGAGCTCGCATCTTCCTGACTACGATTGGTTTCTCAGCTTCCACGCCGTCAAACCCTTCCTGACACAACATCTTCCCGCTCCTGAAACAGCATCTCCAAGTTTACTCCACCTCGGCTGTGGTAACAGCACCCTTCCCTCAGACCTACATTCTCTAGGATACCACAGCCAAGTCGCCGTCGACTTCAGCCGTGTCTGCATCGAAGCCATGGAGCGCAAGTACGCTGCTCTTTCGCCGCCTGTAAGATGGGAGTTTGCAGACGTGCGAGATATGCGTGCACAACTCTCGGACGCTAGCTTCGATGTTGCGATTGACAAGGGGACGCTGGATGCGATGCTGCATGGCAGTCTTTGGGATCCGCCGGATGATGTGCGCGAGTCGGTCGGGAAGTATACGGATGAGGTTGCCAGAGTTCTCAAGCCGGGTGCGGTATGGCTGTATGTGACTTACAGGCAGCCGCATTTCATGAAGCCGTTCCTTGAGAAGGAGGGAGTGTGGAAGGCGACGTGTGAGACGCTGAGTGGAGAGGCAGGCGCGTTTGAGTATTTTGGCTGGGTGATGAGGAAGTCTTGATGACAACAGTACGAGCTATTGACTTTGGCCGTGGATGTTTTTTGTCGGTCTCTGCCCAAGCTTCAGGCTCGCCCTGGGTATCTTGAGTCTACTTCCAATGGTGCTTCAAACGATGCTCGTTTAGGCTAGAAGCCCAGGCCTTGCGGCACCCGCACCCTAAAGCTGCCACGAGAAGTGAACGAGCGGGCATGTCTGACTTTACAAATTCACCTTGTTCTCTCAATTCACTTCGACCTCAAAATCACGCAACTGAGCTATTCATACACGACCACCTTTTCCTATCAGCTGCTTCTTCTCGTCGACCTTCGCCGATCGCCCTGGTCATGACCCCTTAAACAACAGGCTAGTCACAACTTCTGTGACCTGGACAATCCCTCATCACCACCCGTACAATCTCCCATCGGTGACCCAACACGACTCATGGTCTGAATTTCCCAAGGTTAACATCAAGGGCATCCAAGCTGACACACGAAATTAGATGGCCGACACAGTGCTTCCAAACGCCATATTCAACGTCCCAGAGGTCTCCTGGTTTGAGTGGTATCGCGATCTCAACCCCGAACAGATCGAAGTATTGATACCCATGCTGGCTGGCGCCCTTTGGCCATTGAATAAAGATCTCAAATCCAAGGGCGAACAATGCTTTACCGGTCATCTTGACCGCCTATTGAAAGACGATGCATCTCTCGAGGTCATGGTTGCATTCAGTGGGCGAACCGGTTCCGGCATGTCCAGCCTACTAAACGCTGCTTTGTACACCCCTGAATTTAGCATGCCAGCTCAATATGGTGAAGGAACTCAGGTCCCGGTCGTGATCCGTCACAGCTCAGATGGCACACTGCGGGCACAGATTGAGTTTGTGAGCACCGGCGATAATCGCGATGAGATGCAAAGGCTGCTCGCGGGCTACGACCGAATCTCGGGGGAAGTGGCAAAGGAAGAACTCAGTGACACAGATAGGGAAATGATGGACAGTCTGAAAGAACTGTTCCCGGGTAATGATCTTTTCGGACCGACATTTCGACCCAAGCTACAAGACTTCAAGGACCACATAGATCTTGAGCCGCACACGGGTAAAGACAGCTTGTACTTCACAGCGCCCGTGGAAGATGCCGAGCGGTTCTCTGAGCGGCTGAGGCCGTACATTGAATGCGATCAGCCGTCGAGTGCATCAACTGACTTCGTCAAGCGTGTCAACCTGCATCTTCCCTCTAAGATCCTCGAAGGAGGACTATGCTTAGTAGATCTTCCGGGGAGAACGGACTCGGCAGCCCGAAAGCAATTGATCCGAAGCTACTTGAGTGAGTGCAACGGCATGATTTGCGCCGTTCCAGATGGTTGGTCCACAAGGACGACTACAGCCAGTGAGTTCCACGACGCTGTATCTACGTTCCACCCTCATGAGTCTGCTATCTCAAAGCTACTGCGACCCGACGTCGATTTCACAAACTTACTGGTGGTTTATACCCAGGCGGATGGCGGCCCACCCTCTGCATGGGACTCTGAGGACCGATCGGCCGCTGCTCATCTGGAAGGGTTCAAAAAGAAGAGAGAAGACATCGAAGAAACCCTCAAAACCGCACAGCAACAGCCATCCCTGCTGTTTATGATATTCAAACGACATAACGCAGAGGTCAAGCGCCTTGGCCTCGTGACAGGTCTCATGAACGACCGTTTCGCGCAGATTGCACTTAACCATCCTGGTAATTCGAACTTCCGTCACCATGTAGAGTACAACGAAGCCATCGATCGCGACTTCGATGATCGCCGCCAACCGAGGGTTGCTTTAAGCTGGAGGGAAGCGCTCGAAGACCTGACTATTGGCCTGAAACTAATCGTTGAAATGGACGCGAGAAGATGGGCAGCGGTGAAGGAAATGGCTCTCGCAATGAAGGAAGCAAGTAAGTGTCAGGAAAGCCTGAAGGATCTCGACAAGGACGCGGGATTGCAAGGCAGACTGTTATGGGTCCGAGCTGAAATTCTTGGTGAAGCTCATTCGATGGCAAAGATCGCCCGCTCACACGCTATCCGCAACAATCAGCCAATTGCAACCCTTCGCAACACAGAAAAGACCATTAATGAGATAGATGTACTCATCACCAGTGAAGATGCTTACAGCGATCTCTTGGAGGGACAGGGCACGAAGCGCTTCAGCAGCATTGAAAAGACGGGCATTCCCGCATTCAGGGAACGACTGCAGGGATTTGTGGGCAACGACCGGATTGTCAGGTCCAGGAAGAAGGTCTCATTTGCAGCCGCAATTCTCTCATCGATGAGTCAGTGGATACGCGATAGCCAAGACCCGGGAAACGAAATCCAGGCTATCATGATTGAGCATATTGGAATCATCAAGGAAGCGATGCTGAATTTTGCGGAGAAGCAAGGCATCCATCTCAAAGCTCCCAAGCGCAAGCAATCCTCAGAAGGCATGGAAGGAAATCTACCTAAAATGGCCAAGACACAGGACTGAATATAGGACGATTGTCGGCTGGCAGGCAAAACTGAAAGAACAATCATCTTGCAATCACGACCAGGATGAACAAAGTGCCCAACGTAGACAAAATGTACGGTCCATGCGACAGTGAGAGTCCATGTTCGAACGAGTAATTCTGCACCAGCCTGTTGCGGTCGGTGATTCCAAGGTGTTATCTAGCCCACATGAGAGGAGAGCTCAGCCGTGCTGGTGGGAAAGGGGAAGCGACGGCATTACCTATGTTCTTCGATGGCACAGAGTCCTGATCACGAGCCCAACAGCTTGGTCGACACAAGGCCGCAGCCATCAGACATGCAGAGTGCAGACCTCAAACGCGTTCAGCACGCCTGAGGCGCGTACCTAATCATCTTGATAAAAAGTCTACGCCGCTCATAAGCGTGGCTTGTTGTCGCCGATGCGAGGATCCTTTCGTGAGGCGCGCAAAGAGGTCACCACTGTCATTTGTTTCTGACTTCACTCCACATCATGTCTTCGAGTGCTCTCGACATCCTTGAGACTTAAGTCATGCGACAGGCTGACCTATGTACGAAGACACCGACTTTGCGTCAACGCGAGACATCCGAAGTGCACTCGTGAGTGAGTCGTGCATCACCGACCGGCAGTTCATGCATCGGAGGAAAATTCGACAAGGATTCCATGCACAGAACCTCGCCTGACTGGGGCTCATCAAACACCTCGTGGAGGTAGACTATGCTTCGTCCGGCCAGCGGGTCAACCATGCCATGCCAGCTCTCCATCGTCTCAGCCTCGCTTTTGACCCGAAGAAGCATAGCCGGTCGACCTAATTCCGAAACACGTTCCCACTCCACCAATCACAGACATCTCCACACGAGCCTGAAACAGGTTCCTGTCGCGCATCCAACGACGTGACCGCATTTGCCATGCCGATCTGCCCATCTTCGTTTCCAACTTTGGCGACGCCCATGCTCCTGCCATGTTGCATTCATCAAGCACGGCCGGGGACGTGCCCAATCACGCCCGTTCAGCAATCCCCATTTTAACGTGTCGGGAGAGTCGACGGCCAGTCGGACACGGGCACAGTGTTGTAACGACTCGTATTCTGCCCACGACCTTTCCAGAGGTGTTCGCCGTCTCGGGCCCGTTCTCGCGCTGAAGATTCGCTCCAGAACCGCCGGGGCAGTCGTAGGAGCATGGCAGTGTAGCATCCATCCGGCTACGGCGGGATATGGCTTTTCGATCGATGCTGGCGAACGGGAGTCCTGTTCCTGCTGTAACGTCCCGGCCTCAGTCAGGTCTTTCCTTCGCACTTCTTCTCTTCTCTTCTCATATCCGTTCTGTTCAGTAGTTGGAGACAAAGCAAGAAGTACGAGGAGGAGGAAAGTCCATAGTCAGGCAGTCATTCAGTTCGATTCGAGATTTCGCTTCATTCGCCTCAGTTCAATCGGCTTATTCGACGTCCGTTTCCTTACCCATAATCGCAGTCATGGCCGACGCCAAACCAGGCAGTGTCGGTGGTCCAAACCAGGATGCCGCCAGGTTCGCGTATCCAGGTGGACCGGATGCAAAGATGGTCAACTACAACTACAAAGACACGGTCATAGTGGAGTGGTACTCGTACGCCGACAACGACACGGAAACCACAATGCAGATTTGGTATCTGCCTTCGAATGCTCCCAGCGGCTCTGCTTACAAGCCCATGACCAAGACGATCGTCCCGGTGAACGGCACGCTCGCATATGACCTCTCCAAGGACATTGACAAGATCGACGGCGGTTCATACATCGGACAGTGGAATCTGAACTTTACACGCACCGACAAGCAGCCGGTCACGGGCTTGACGCTCAGCACGCTGTTCAAATGCACATTCGACGATTCGAAGGAGGCGACGACATATTCGCGGAAGATCTCCACCTCGACGCAGACTTCATCACAGTCTAGCAGCGCGACATCTGCCTCCTCGGTCACAGCCGCCACGACCACAACCACAACCACAACCGCAGCCGCAATCAGTGCATCCGCAACACCCTCAACACCCTCAACACCCGCCTCGGGTGTCCTGTCCGCCAACGCCGTCGACCCCTCCACGACCGGCACCGCAGTCTCCCACGGCATCTCCGGCGGCGCCATCGCCGGGATCGTAATCGGAATCCTCGCCGCCGTCGCCTTGGGCGCTCTCGGAGCCTTTTTCCTCCTCCGCCGAAAACGTGCCAATGCGAACCAAGCAGCACAAGACGGCACTCCAGGTCCTTACGGTCCGGGCAACCCTCAAAATCAATACTACCCGGGTGGGGACATGTACAAACAGCAGATGGCGGGATACCACCCCGGTGGCGCCAACGGCATGGGACCAGCGGGAATGGTTCCCATGGCCGCAGCGGGATACTACTCCCCTCAGTCGCAGAAGAGCGGGTATGTGGCGAACGAGCAGCAGTATGGCGCGATGCAGGGTTATCCGCAGCACGCTGGGTATCCGCAGGCGAATGGCCACGTGTCGGAGTTGCCGGTGCATCAACAACAGGGGTCGGGGACAGCTTCGCCTGCACAGCTGCCGGCGGCGGTAATACGGCAGGAGCTGCCTGCGGAAAGGTACTCGTGAGGCGAGTGATCAAAACTGAAATGGACTCGGACAGATGACGCGGTCTCACGTGGAGGCCTTGATGGTTTCGCGAGGCTGCTATTGGCTTGGCTTGGACTCAAGCATGGGACATGGCTTTCGTTCGCGGACATTGGGGCAGGGGGGGACGCTACTTCTTGTATATAGGTGCTTGCGGATACCCCTAGACGGCATTTACTTTCTTGTAATGACATGACAGCGTTGATCTTGAAACCCTACTCCTCCCTACCCATGTGCATCAAACGTCGCGAATAGGAGCCCATATGTATCCGCAGCTCACCGTCGTCTTCAAGCTTCACGTCCGATGTGTCGCTTCTTGTGCACCTCGAGAGGCTTTGGCTGCTGCTGCTGCTGCTGTTCACTTCCACAGCCGCATGCATGTCAACTGTCTATCAAAGCTGAGGCAGAGGGGATCGTCCGGTGGCGCGGGGAGGGCATCGCCGGCCCCAAGACCGAGAGTCTTCGTGTTGCAAATCGACCCGTAATCAGGGTCATTAAAGTCTGGCGACGGAGTCGGGCCCCAGAAATAGAAATCGAGTCGCTCTCCGGCCGCCACTCCGCGCGAGAGCCGTATGGACTGGAACTGGAAAACCATGGCAGGTTGCGTCTCGCTGCCTTCGTGCAAGCTGAGAGAGAAAGGACCGCCGCCGCCGTATTTGTCGGCGATCAAAGGCGCGTACGCGCCTTTGCAGGACGGGTCCGCGAACAGGGTGGAGGAAAGTCCCGGTGTGATTGACGTGTTAAACGAGGAACCGAGGTAGACCGATGCCGGTTTGTTGGTGTCCTTGGAAGCGAACCATGCAGCATGGTCACCAGGGTTGTTGACATCGATCCACACGACGCTGGGGTCTGTCGTGGCGCCGATGCATAGAGCGAACGATCCCGCAAGGATCATCAACGGGGCAAACATGGTTGGAGCAGTAGACGGAGATATAAGGGTGCGAATCGGAGATCTGGGATATTCGAGTGTCTGGCTTGACATGGACGGCAGCGGGTGGAGCATTAAATAGCCCATCCAAACCATTGTAGAGATACTGTGTGAATCTGGCTCAGGTGTTTTACTGATCAGGTCGAACACAGGCTATTTTCGTCCTCAGCCTATGCCATGACTGGTGACCACCAGGTCTTGCTGAGCTCACACACATCGAGCACCTTTAAGGCAAAGGGTCGAATTTGCACAACCGGCGAGGCTTATGCTCGACAATGTGACGTCCGAGATGCCAGAAATGGAACTGAACGTGATGCCCGGCCATCTATGTTGCTGAGCAAATCAGCCACGGGAAGAGGTACCAAATTGGTCCACTGGACCTCCCCCACAGAACAAGTCTGTTCGGACTTTTCGTGGACCAAGAATAGCAATCGTGGTCGCGACCAGTCGAGGTCGGCTTCTATGAGACCGATTGGGGGGCCACTTCACAAGCGGGCCAGAATCCGAGACCTCATTCGCGACCGGAGCAACCATTAACTTCCATGACAGACAGGATCATTCGGCTCTCAACAGGCTCACCGCAAGCCTGTAGACATTTTCTTTCGCCATCTCTTGCGGGCTTCCCGGCTCAGCATGCTGGTCCCATCCGTGGTCGCAACCTTCCGCTCGCCAGACAGTCACCCTCGACATCCCACCGTCCGCAATTCTAGCACCAAGGGCCTCGGCCTCGAGACAAAGGACGTCTCGGGCAGCAGTGATGATCAGGGCGTGTTCAGGAAATCTATCTAGAGCCGCGTACAAGGGCGAGACGCGCGGTGACCTGTGGTCGATGTCTGGATCTTGAAAGAATGCCCTTCTCAGCACCTTGGTAAGCCAGAGTGGTGGATTCCTCCCACTCGTGTCGGGAGCCACTTTCTCGGCTCTATCCCTCGCCGCATCCAAGAAAGGGTAGACCAGGATCAGTTTCTGGATTGTGTTCTCGGGGAAAGTGGAAACGGCTGCAACCGCGGCGATGTTCCCGCCTGAGCTGAAGCCAGACAAGGTGATCCTGCTGCTGTCGAACAGCTTTGGCTGTTCCAGTACCCATCTGAGCACATCCTCGGCATCTTCATGACAAGCTGGCCACGGGTGCTCTGGAGCCAGACGGTATTGGACGTCCAAGACCGTGTGCTTCGCCTCGTGCGCCATGCGCTTACAAAATAGATCATCGGACCCGTGGGCCTTGAACACGAAGCCGCTGCCGTTGAAGTTGACTAGAACCGGCCTCGGTTCGGGCCCAGCTTCGGGTTGTGGGTCGTAAATGTGTATACGGATGGTTCTATCTTTAGTGCGGGAAGGGATTTGGATCACTCTTGAGGGTTGGGGTGTGGGAGTTGGAGTCGTGAATCTGAGGAGCCAGATTACGAAGTGCACAATTATCTTGTCGATGAGCGATGGCATGGTTGGTAGTTATCCAGTCCGGGACGGACCTGCCGCTCGGTGAGTTATGACTGATCATCATCGTGTATGAGACAACGTATAGTAGAATGGGCTCGTGTAGAGAGGCACGAATGAGCTTAGTCATCGATAAGGACTTCAGACACTGCAAGGCAGGTGATTTAAAGTCGTTGCGCAAGTCCTACCACTACTGCTTGCAGACAGATCCTCGTAAACAGCTCAAAAAATATCTTGGCAGTACTCACGGATAGCGTACCCTACAAAGTGCTAGTCTAAGTTGCTATTTAAGTCGTCATCGAAGAACACCAGGTGTTTTTTTATGTTTACGCGCCACGACTTGCAACATGCGACTTAAGTACTTTCGCCACGATGATCATGCTTCAACAGTAATTATTATCTATACTTGGAGAGATCTCATACAAGAGGACCCTCGAGATGCAATTAATCGGGCACAAAACCGTCATCGTCCACGCCACCATCGTCGCTTCCGGGATCGTCGTTTGTAGCACTAACCGCGTCCCCGTTCGGTAACAGCGAAATGGACCCATCCCTCAGCCGAAAGCATCTCGAGAGCGCTTTCAAAGTAACACAAGTCGGAATGTTATTCGCTATCGGAATGTTATCCCCACTCCGAGCGCAAAAGTCCTCCGGCCTGTTGACCCTTGGAGCAAAAGTGGTCGCATCCTGCCAGGTGGAGAACTCGAGCGCTAGGTCGCCGTTCAAGATTTTGCTCGGGAGTCTGATGGATTGTATCGGGCCGAGCAGGTCGCTCCGCTTGTCGTTGGGGGATATATCCATGGGGTCGATTGCGTTGGCAAAGTAGGTGAGCCCGTTGAGCGCGTTGTTAATGTCGCGGCCAGCGCCTTGGCAGTCGGTCTGCGGGTAAAGAGTGAAGGCAAAGTCGATGGAGTCGTGTTTGAATCGGTCGTCTCTGTCGTGGTTGGTAGATCTGGCGTCGAAGGCTCTCCCTGGCATGAATGTGGCGGGAAGAGCTGCTGTGGAAGTCACTTGATCGAAGGAGATGAGGAGTACGCTGAGGGTGCATGGCCTGGCCTTTAATAGCATCGCGGGACTGGGGCCAAAATGACAAAGTTGAAGTGTGCTGCCGGGCTAGTTTGTGGTAGAGCAATTTCGAATGACATGAACGTAGAAACCAACGCAAGCAGACGAAGAACGCTAGGCAATTATGCCAAAAAGTCACCAGAACAACAACCGATGTAAATCACGGAGCTCAGCGAAGGATCCATACATGATGGATGTGTGGTTTGTAATATAAAACGAGAATTTGCAGCTCACTGGTCTGAATGCACAAAAATACGACGATGCGACCCGATGGCCGCAGTGAGGCTCATCTCATGACTGAGCTGTACTGAATAGCCACCTGAAATTCTCTCAATCGACCAGAACTTGCTCGCTCATCATGAGGACCTCGTTTACAGTCCAATATGGTTGAGGAACATATACGAGGGACAATCTTGTGCCAGAAACAGTGTTAATCACTTCGACTCGATACTGGCACCGAAGATGCTAGACTCCTCGATCGAGGACATTCGTGGCACCTCGGTACAAGGCCTTCAGCTCAAGACCCAGGATCAGAACATTCCGCACCAGGATATCGTGTTCTGGCCAGATAAGCAAAGTGCCTGCATGCAGTTTGCAAATGTAGGTATGCAGCCGTGAGACGTGCGGCATTCTCTCAATAGCGAATGCTGACACCATGATACAGCAGCAAACCTGGATGCCAGCGAAGATGAAGAGAGGGTATGGAAGGAGATGGATCTCACAAGAAACAAGGATGTTAAGTTGCCAGGAAAAGCGTTGCTGGCACGAACTCTGACATGCACGTGATGGTTACAGTTGGGTTCCAAGTCCACCTGCACGCACGACTCCCGCTTCGCCGCGATTCTTCGCATCACCAGCGTCATCAAAACAGGCACATAACAACGTCACGGAACAACACCCATCGCGATCGGAAATGCCGTCCGGTCGCTGCGGATTGCCTTCAGGTACCACGCGCAGGGAAATGCGCGCAGCAACGACGTGAGGTACCTGTCATGCAGCTCCAAACCGGGCAGCAAAGTGAGCAGATGACCAGCAGTCGATGCAGGCACGCAGCGCCTTTCTGGTGGCGCTGACCAGCTCTATATGACTTTATGACCTCGCTCTCCGTCTGCCACCATGACTGTGACTCTTCTCTCGCGTCCGCGACAGTCACGCTGCTTGTGCCCGTCTTTCACTTCCCACACGAGCCTCAGTGTGCGCGCGCTCACTACTATGCACGGCCGTTGTCGTTCGTTATGAATAGCCCGACTCTTGTTCAATCCCAAACTCGCTCGCTTGTCTCGTCGAAGCGTTGACTGTTATTTCAATTTCGCCTGCTGCGACTCCGGTCGGTTCTCCAATCGGTGCCATGTTATAGCAGACGCCGACTGGCTGCTTTCTTCACTACTGTCGTGGTGTTGGGTACTGACGCACACCACCTTGTTGTGCCTGAGCTAGCCCCCCATCCGATTCCTGGTCAACTAGATCAAAGGCCCTTGACACGTTGTTCACTCTCTTCATCATGGCCAGCTACAAGAAAGTCGAAAATGCCAACCGCAAGGATGTCAAAACCATCATCCTGGATGACTCCGCCGTCCTCGACAGCGTGGGATCCTCCATGACTGAATCCGACTTGAAGTCCACGACAATAGCGAACTCAATAGCGACATCGACGTGGGCCAATCCAACCACAGCATGGCCGTCGATACCCACGCAGTCGAGCACCCCCCTCGACCCTGTGTCGAAAGTCGAGTCGATGTACGCCACAAAATCCGAACCTACTGGCGTCACAAAAGTCATCATCGGCTCTGTCTGCGCTGTGAGCATGGTGCTTGTCCTGAGTACCTTCTCATGTCTGTGTCTGTATCATCGTCGAGTCATCAATCGCCGCCGAAGACGCCCTCGAGCAGCCACACTGACACCCCCACACAGTCCAGTCTGGGCACAAGAAAACGAAAAGGAGAGTCATGTCGTTGCTGGATGGGTTCAGCTGGATTATGGCCACAAGCTGGATTCGCCTCGTACATCTGCTGACAGCGGACTGGGCGTCGTTCTTGTCGAGAAGGCATCTACTCCGAATGCGGATGCGAGCAGGACAAACACACGGCAGGAAGCCGTCGGTGGGAGTCATGCAGCTCACGGGCAAACGCACAAGCAACCAGGCGGGCCGCTGAGTTCAAATCCGCCTGACGAGATGTCCTTTCCTCCCCTGGAGAGGGTTAAACGACGTCCGACTAGCATAGATCCAAGCGTCGAAATCGAGCACGACCCTAAGAAGCCAGCGATGCCCATCATGGGCGACGGCGCCTTGACGTCCAGAGCCAGCGATGAAAGCATCACCGCAGTCCTCGAAATGAGACCAACCAGCCCCAAGCATCGAGAGATGACGCCAAAGAAGTCGATTCTCAAGAAAAGCTCGCCACCACCCTTAACACTTACACAAGTCCCACCCACTCCAGTCGACACGATCGAAACGCACGAGGGCTCGATATTACAATCATCATTCCGCAGAGTCCTCAAGGGTATCATGAAGCCGAAGAAAGAGCTCAAGATTGTCGTCCCGGAAGAGACGCAAACACCAGTCGTCAAGCCAAAGAAGGAGGTCAAATTCGGAGAAGACATCGTCAGGAGGGTGAGCCAGTCTCCAGACACGGACGAGGGCGACTGGCAGACGATCGACAGCAGGAGTGAGGAAGCATCGCAAGGAGACAAATGACTTGCACTCATGGCGTTGAATAGGAGGCATCATCTCTGGCGTTGGAAGATCAGTGACCCAGCGGTCCTGATGCGGCATTTTTACTTCTTCTTTGTCACATTGCATTGCTCTCGGCGGCGACCAGAGCAGGTCGGAGATACCCCAGGCTATGTGTGCAGCAGTACACCAACAGCGTTGAGCTTCAGAATCAGATGCGAAATTATCTTACCGTTCTCAGCGTTCTTACGCGTTCGAGGTTGCAAAATGTGCGTAAGCAAGCTTTAAGCTTTGGCGTTGTCATTCGAAACCATCCATGTCATCTTAACTATGCAGGCATAGCATGTTTGATCGAGAAAGCTGTAATTGATGTCTTGATGCATGTGGTCGCTCGTGGGTACATGGACACTTTATGTCGTGATTGATCGATCCTCAGCGTATTGAGCCACCCTTCTAGACTCTCACCAAACCAGCAATGCTCCGGAAAGCCGGCGGCCTACCTTATTGCACTCGTAGCACAATAGCCTAATCAGCACAGATTGCATGCCTCGTAATCGCTCATGCACGCGCCCCTGTCAATCCCACCTCACCATCTCAACGATCCCCTGCCGTGTCTCCCGACAGCATGCAACCCAGGCCGCGCAATCCATGCGGGAACGAGTCCGCAACGAGGGCCGGAAGCGCGAAGATCAGAACCGTTTTCTGCGTGCGTCCAAAAGTGTAATAAGCTAAGCGAACAGACTTCTGGCAAGCTCCCCCTACCGGCACGGTCGGCTCCCATCATCCAAGTGGACTCGCCGGCTCTGGCCCGCCCAATTGCACCATCCTAGCGGTTGTTTCGGCCCGCCTTATTGGTCATGGCGGCCGCTGTCACGGCGAAAACAAGCCTTTTCGTAGGCGCAACTCTGTTCCTTCTCTGGCCCGTTTGGGCAATGATGGGTGTGCAGATGGGCGATCCCGAAGGCTGGCCGCTCAATAATCACGCTTCTGCGCTTCTTTTGATGCGACGGTGCGGGTGAAAGCTCGGACGAGGCTTGCAGCGATTGGGGCTTATTCCTGGCGTGCTTCGGAGGCCGTTTGGTGTCAATCCTTGCTCGTTCGCCCATTCTCCTGCCAGCACTGCTGCACAATTGCACTGTTGCACTTTCATCCTTCTCGTTCGGCTACACAACCTCGTGCGACCGATAGGGGGCTCCTAGACGGCTGCAGGCAAAAAACTCGTTTTTACGAGTCGGGGCCGTTGACCAGCTGAAGCCACTTTTTTCCGGGCCGGACAGTGGACACCTTCCCACGACTGTATTGCAATGTCACGACTGTTTCTCTGAATACAGATTAGCGAGCACCTGTCTCGGTGACCACAATTGCCATTGACCACAAGTTCATTCTCCTCCGAGAATAGCCTGGCGCAGCCAATTCCGAGACGCCATGGCTAACAACAACGGACTCCTCCCTCCGTCGCATCCCAACAATGATCCTTTCGCGACACCCACTCGACTCAGCGGGACCAGCGATGAACGTCCTAACAGCAATGGCGGCTGGAGCACGGCCTCTCAGTCTTATCAGCCGATGGAGATACAGGAAAGAGGGGCAACGAACGCCACACAACCAGGCGCTGCCATGGGCAAGCCCTCTTTGATGCAGCGATGGAAGGCTACAGACGAGCGATTATACATGGCGACGATAGGCAGAATTGGAGGCGGACGAGCAAGAGGTGGAAGCGAAAAGCAGCTGGCTGCTGGACGTGCACCTAGACGGAGAAGAAGACCAGCTTTGTGCTGCACATTATTACTGGGCTTGCTGGCACTGATCATCATTATCGTGATCGTGGTACCTATCACCGTCGTCTATGGGACGAAGAAGGGCTCAGGTCCGGATCCAAGCGCATCCACAGGTTCGAGTGGCGGGCCGAATGATCCACCTCAACAGCAGAATTCAGGCATCGTGACGGTTCAGAACGGTCAATATCAGGGCACAAATCTCCCAAACGGAATCACATCCTATTTGGGATTACAGTACGCTGCTCCACCTACTGGCAACTTGCGCTTCGCTGCTCCTCAGCCGGCCGTCAACTTCACCGGCGTCAAAGCTGCGACCAAGTACAAGCCTGGATGTCATGGGCTGGGCAAGTTTGCCTCTGACCAGAACGAGGACTGCTTGTATTTGGACGTCTACACTCCGACCAATGTGACCAAGGATTCGAAGCTGCCTGTCTACGTCTTCATACAGGGTGGTGGTCTCCAGGATTCTGCGTTGCACTATAACAGCAGTTCTCTCATCACCGCATCCGGCATGCAGATGGTAACAGTCGCATTCACTTACAGAGTCAATGCGTTTGGTTTCCTGGCTTCCAAGGAGATTCAAGCGAATGGAAGTGTCAACGTTGGATTGAAGGATCAGCGAGAGGCTCTCAAATGGGTACAAAAGAACATCCAGCAGTTTGGTGGTGACCCCAACCATGTCGTGATTGGTGGCAACTCCGGCGGTGCAGGTTCCTGCGTCTGGCAAATTGCTGCATACGGTGGACGTAACGACAATCTCTTCCACGGTGCCTTGATGCAGTCTCAGTCTGTTCAGGCCGTTAGAGATGTCGCGAGCAGTCAGTATCAGTACGACTATATTGTGGGCAACACATCATGTGCAGGCCAGACCGACACTTTGTCCTGTCTACGCGGTATTTCTGTCCAGGAGCTTGTCGGCGCTATCCAGAACTCGCCCTTTCCCAACGGTGCCGGTGGCGACCCCGTCTTTCCGTATAACCCCGTTCTCGACAAGGATTTTGTGCAAAGTCTTCCAGTCGAGGGTTTCTCCAATGGTCAGTTCGTTGATGTTCCCATGATATTTGG
Organism: Cyanodermella asteris; assembly: GCA_900618795.1. Taxonomy (NCBI): domain Eukaryota; kingdom Fungi; phylum Ascomycota; class Lecanoromycetes; order Ostropales; family Stictidaceae; genus Cyanodermella; species Cyanodermella asteris. The sequence continues at coordinate 2,958,064 of UYJD01000001.1, forward strand.
AGATGTCACCGACGAAGGTACCATCTTCGTCGACCAGAGACAGATCAAAACGAGACAGGACAGCAATAACTTCTTGCGAAACACGTTTCCCAGGATCAACGACACCCAATTGGTTCAGTACAATACGCTCTACAATTTCAGCGACACTAGTGCGGACAATTACTGGAAGAACGTCGCCACGGCATACGGCGAGACCCGCTACACATGTCCTGGTGTCCAATTGTCCAACTACGTGAAGAAAAATAACACGGGCAAGGTTTGGAATTACCGCTACGATGTCCTCGACCCGTCAAAGGATGGCGACAACGGTCTTGGAGTCTCCCACGGATCCGAGATGCAAGCCGTCTGGGCTGGAAACAGTCTCTCGGCGTCGTATCAATCCGGTCAGCAGAACGCGGGGGTGGTCCCACTCGTGCAGTCTTACTGGACGAGCTTCATCAAGCATCTCGACCCGAATGTTGACAAGGAGGGCAGTGCGCCAACCTGGGAGGCCTGGAGCGACAACAACCGACTTCACATCGTGGCGAGTGGTTCTGGAATGGAGAGCATTGCCAGCGACCAGGCGAAGAGGTGCGACTATCTGAATGGAATTTCCGTGTACATTGGACAGTGATGGGTAAGATTGACGGAAGAAGATTTGCATAAAGTCGGCGGCATACAGGGCGTTGCATCATGTCATAGAATGAGCGTACAATTGAACTTTCCTGAGACATGTCTTTGACCACATTACAACCGCGACTTGGCCTGTAAAGGGTTTGAGGATTTGACACCTTCAACCAATCTCTGGTTCATCTTGAACTCGCGTTCCCAGTCTCCGCCGGTCTTGAAATCATCTCTGCCCATTTTCGAAAACCACCTCCTGGCGACCTCGGCCGCAACCTCATCTCCATCATCATCATCTTCTTCTTCTCTTCCATCTCCACTCGCATCCCTGAGGAGCAAAACCGCACAAACGATCCAGCCCAGCCGTTCCATCCACGCCCGTCCACTCGCCCTCATCTCCTCTCCTCCCACCTCCCGAGCCCCCTTCCTCCACTCCTGCCATCGTGAACTGACCTCCGTCGCCATGCGCCCAACCTCTCCAAAACCCGATCCCTCGGCCCGGTCGAGCGTCCCGTCGATCCAGCCTTCCAGCGCATTCAAGGCGCCCTCACCGGTCTTGCCCTTGACGACCCTGACCAGGTCGTCGGCCATGATATCCGTCGTGCCCTCCCAGATGCTCAGCACGTTTGCGTCGCGATACAGACGCGCGAGGTTCAGGTGCGGTTCAGGGTCCGATTCGACGTAGCCCAGGCCGCCCAGCGACTCGATGCTCTCCTGCAGGCCCGCGATGCCGGCTTTGGCGGTCTGTGCTTTGGCGAGCGGCGTCAGTACGCGCAGGAGCAGCGTGACCTGGTGCGGGTCTCGAGGCAAGTATGCCTTCGCGTCGTCGCTATCCGGACGCGTGCCGCCTGAAGGCGAATCGTTCGAGCTGCGCTCCGGGTTCTCCTCGAGCCCTGGTAGGGCGCCGATCAGGAACCCCAGCATGACGTTCGCACGGTACTCCACTACGTTCCGGGCCAGGGTCGCTGCGTGCGCCGGCGTGTCCATTAGCCTCACCTTCCCACCTTTGATTTTGCGGACTCGAGCGTATGCGCGCGATACAGCGATACCGCGGCCCCAGCCGCCTACGGCGGCAAAGACGTTGTGTAGGCGCGTGATGTTCAAGACTGTTGACACTTCTCGGATGCCATGCCCTTCTTGTCCGATCAAGTGAGCGCGCATGTCGGACAGGACGAGTTCCGCCGTCGGGAGGGCTTTCGTGCCGAGCTTGGATTTCAGGCGCTGAATGCGGATGCCGTTCAGTGGGAGGTGGGATTTCGGAAGAGGAGCAGCAGATGAGGAGTTTGTCGACTCTACGGGAGGCGACAGGCGCATGGGTGCGTAGAAGAGGCTCAGGCCTTTGGGCGTTTGAGCCAGAAGCACAGCCATATCCGCGTCCGTCGCAGACGAGAACCACTTGAAGCCACTGACACTCCACGGTCCGACATGTGCTTTCGGACTTTCCGGATCGTGCGTCGCGATCGTTTCCGTTCCGGAGACGTCGCTGCTACCGCTTCGCTCCGTCATCCACTGCCCACTCGTCCAAGCGACTTCCGGGTCCCGGCTCGTCAGCTTGCGATACGCCTCCTCGAAGGCTTTGTTCTCGTGCTGATGTCTCGCTAGCAACCTTGCGGCACCATCCGTCATGGCGGAGGGACATGCTACGAATGCGGAGGCGGGCACCCACAAGTGATACTTTGCGAACTGGTGGATCCGGGAGTATCGTCCGTGGGCGTTTTCGTATGGTGTTGAGACGATCCCGGAGGCGATGCCGTGGGATTGGAGGTGTTGCCAGCCTGGGGAGGTGATTATGCGGTCTTGACGGCGTCCGAAGGCGTTGAACTGGAGAAGCTCTGGGGGCTTTGACTCGGCGTTGTGAAGGGCTGCTAGGAGGGACGGTGTGAGGAGGCCGGACGCAAAGGTGGTGAGAGAAGGAGTGATAGAGGCGAGGATGGATGAAGGAAGGAAGACTGGAGAGAGCTGGAGTCAATATATCTGTCCCATCCCAAGATATATTTCTCCAGGAGAGCAGGAGATGGGGATGCAAAATAATAGAGCCAGAGGTAGCTGTTTAGGTTCAGCAAGCTTACATCTTAGAGCTCGTTGGAGAGCCTCGTCATTGTGAAAAGGGTTGTCGAGAGTAGGAGCCTCTTGGAAAAATCCTTCCGATGAGGTCGATGGTTTTGGAGCCATGTCTGTGCTTGAGAAGTTCTAACAAGTCTTGAAGAGTCAAAGACAGGAATACAAGACCTGAACAGAAATCTGAAAGTTTGAGGAAGGGAGCGGAGAGGTTCAGCAGGTTCGATAGGTCAAGTCCCACATGGTCGGAAGTCTGGCATAGTGTTGCCAGTCCAGTCGTTTCATGAGAGGAGGACATTCTATATGTACTGGCCGGAACACGCCACATCCGAATTAGGAAACTGTAAGTTGTCGTAAAGTCGATCAGACCTCAAGGTGGGCTTCGGTACGGACCTCGGCAATCAGTCCCGTCCATGGCGGGCGGCACTTCTTCGTGGACCTACCTCAATGAACCCATCAAAACCACCTCAAAGCCTCAGCTAAGAGGCGTCAGACACATATCAATCATGAAATGCTCGTTCACCCGTGAAAGCACCCGTGAAAGCACTGGCAAGGACAGCAGTCAAAGTCGGCAGACAGGTAACCTCTGTGCCATGGCACTTGTCTGTTTGCCCACTTAGTCCGGTCAACATCATCTCATCTCTCCAGCCGAACAACAGGACCGCCAAATGCATACGAAGCCATATACGTCTCCGAAAAGATATCGATTACGATAGTGGAATCGTTTTGTGTACAACAACGTTTGTCAACGCCAGGTGAGGTCGAGGATGCCAAGACTCGTGGACTGCAGGATTCACGCGTCAGCACCAATTTCCAACGTCCTTCCATTTTCATGGTGCCAACTACATCTCGGAGGCAAGCGTTTGCTCACTATCTTCGTGCTGGTTTGCTGCTATCGTGACAGTGCTCGACGACGATGAGGACTACAAGCATGCTGCTCAAAGTGCAGCCGGGTCCTGCTGTAGATGTTCATATACGAGGCCAGCTTCTCCCTTGGATTGAGCATCCATCTTGAACAACTCTTGAGAAGCAGGCGAAACCTCTCAGTCGATGGCACCTGGCATGAAACCGGCATGTTTCCCTTCCAAATGACCATGAAACATTATCGCAGCTGCACCCTGGCGTCACAGAAGCACCGCTTGATGTGCAACAGCCACCACCGATGGCTTCTTGCCAGCCGATTTGGACATTACGAATTGCAGGCGCTCATGCCGACTCTCACATTTAATACTGACTCTTCGCTCTCGGAATCTTGTCCTCTTTGCTTTTGGGGCACCTCACATAGTTAGCCAGCTACAGACGCACTTACCGCCGCACACTTAAGCACCGTCAACATGGCAAATAGCTCACGCCTTAACGCCCCTTCCGACTTCGACCTGATCCAAATCGTGGGGTCAGAGATTACACCTCTGACTTCCTACTATCCTGATGCGATGGAATCCTGTCCACTTCCGCCCGCACAGATGGAGGCCTCCAATCGGGGCCTACCAGTTGAAGGTGGCCATGCATCAGAGGGTACCCCGACGGTCCATCCTAACACGCCGCCACAAGACGGTCAGCCGGATGGCACTGCAATTATCGAGGAGGGTCTTGAAACGCCACTAGACAATCCACTGTCTGCCGGCACCGATGGAAACCAAGACCGCATCGCGCCTTTGGGAACTGAGAAGGGAGGAAACGCATCAAAGGGCAAAGCAAAAGCGACCGAGATGGAAGTTGACGAGGACGAGGACGAGGCTCCAGCGCCTGTGCTCACACTGCCACATCGCCCTATTCCGCAGCTGAACACGAATAATCGAGGAACTCCGCCTCGCCCCAAGTCGAAGGGGGAGTTCAGAGATGGAATGATCGTCCCGGATTCGCCCTCTCGTCCCAGCCAGGCCGTCAAGTTCAACATGCCTGACCGCTATCGCTCGCGCTCCCCCTCCCCCTCGCGCTCTCGGAACCAGAGCACGGAGCCGTTTCCTAAACTCGACACGGGTATAATGGGAGGCCCGCGCAGCACGAAAGATGCTTCGATTATCAAGGCGGAGAGGAGAGACCGTGGACGAACCGCAGAGAAATCACCGCCGCCGAAACCCCTTGCGCACAATCCCCACGATCCCGACACTCTCCCCGAGGCACGGACACGGAGACCTTGGTGGAAGCGAGCAATCAAGAAAGTCAAAGCCTTTTGCAAAAAACACTTCGCAGGGGAGCGCGATATTTTGATCTGATTACCACCACTGAAGGCCTCGAAGTACCATGACAGCTTGAAAGAGACGAATTGGAAAAAGTAAAGGCTGTGGTTTGTCATGTGCGTGCAATTCAACATTATGTACAGACTTGGTTAGGAACATAAACAAAGGGAACTGGAAATGAATCAGTCCTGAACATCATCCAAAAATGCTCACAATCGCCAGTTCGTCCCCTGCTTTTGCACCCCCGCCCGACGTGCCTCGACCGCAGTCTACCTTACGGCAGATCCGCCTCGGCGTACACCGGCAAGCCACTGAGCCTCAAGGCGTCGCTCATGGCCTGCGGCAAAGGCACGTCTGGTCCCGGAGGGTTGCGACCCTTCCGCTGCTTCTTCGCCGGAGGACCAGCTCCAGCGGCAGCGGCACCACGCTTCCTGCTCACGGCCGGACCAGCCGCAGCATCATCGTCGTCGTCGTCCCCCTCCCCCTCCTCCTCGTCATCCTCCTCTTCCTCGTCAGAGTCTGCTGGTCCAGATCTCCTCTTGTCACCGGGCCGCGCGCCAATCTGGCGCACGGCGTCCGGCACCGGCTCACCCTCCCGGATGCCAATCTCATGCCAGTATGCGTCATCGAACGTCGCGTGTGGAAGCGGGTTCACCGCATCCAGCTCCTGGAACTGGCCTCTGTACCAGTTCCGCGGCGTCTCGGCATTGGCCTTGTAGATTATCGGACAGGCGTCGTGGTCGCAGTTTGGGTAACTGCTGCACACGCTGTCCTCGGTGATCTCGACACCGGGAGGGATTGCCGCCGGCTCAATGCTGGCCTCCACCTCACCTACCGCGACCTCGTCGTTGTCGGCCTTGCCCTTGCCCTTGGCGGACTTCTTCGGGGCGGCACGCTTGCGCTTGTTAGTGGCGGGCGCGACAACGACGGCGGAGGCGGTGGACGTGGTGGTGGCAGCAGCATTACTTGCATTGGCCTGAGCCACAGCCGGTCCAGCACGAGCCAGTGGTGTTCTGGCAAGTGAAGACTGCTGGGCGAGATCAAGGCCAGCGACAGCGGGCCGGGGGGCCTCACTTCCAAGGAAGTGACCAGGAGCACGCTCGACTGGCGCTGCCGCCTGCTGCGGCGGGTACGCAACATTGTTGCCAGCCGTCACAGCAGCTGCAAGAGCCGGGTCCGAGGAGATGTCGGCCCAGAGCTCCTCGTTTGTCTGGTGGCGGATCGGTGCCGGCTTCTGCCCAAGAAGCGCGAATTCGAACCGCCGACCAGACCCCATCGCCACGTGGGCGTCGTGGACTTGCTTGCGCTCGTGGCTGGCCACGTTGATGTAGCGCAAGAGGTTGCCACGGGCCCGGTCGAGGGCGCCATGGACGATGGCGTCAGCAGCGGGATGGCTTTGGCGGTTGGCATTCAGGGCCTCCGCGAACGCGGCGTCAATGAGCTTGGACTGAGCTCTCTCATCCTCTTCGATGCGGCTTCGGTGCACCGGCGGCTGCCCCGGGTTCCAACCGAGAGGCGCCAAATGGGAGAGGAGGGGAGGAGCCCAGTCCATGTCTGGGTAGGCCATGTTGAGTCGTGACGCCCGGTCCATGTAGATGTTGGGCCGCGGAGGGCCATGTGGTGTGCCTTGCGGCCGAGTGAACATGTCGTGAGGCATGTTTGGGGGCATGCCTTGCTGAATCGCGTGCTGCTGCTGATGATGATGAGGAGGCAGATGGCCGTTGATATTGTAATAGTTGTTCGGCTGCAAGTCGAAATTGGCGCGAACTTGCGACGCATGATGCTGGAATTGTTGGTTCTGATGAGGGTGTTGGTGAGGGATGGCGGGCGCTCCACCGAAGACCCCATCGCCTTGAAGCTGCTGTCGGACTTGCGGATGCTGGAACATATTGTCCTGGGACAAGTACTGCTGGGAATGTTGATTTGGTTGGACATGTTGAGGGGGACGAGGCGTTGATGATGCTGGGCGGTTGTTTGTACGAAGAGTGCCATATGGCGACGAAACTGAGATATGTGAGTGACCGCTTTATCTCTGCACGTTCAGCGAGGACTTACCAGGAGAATCACTGAGCTTAACACGCGGGCTGCGACCCGGTGCCATCGGCTGCGCTCTGGATGAACCATCACGGCTATTGTGTATGTGGTTGTTGTGATGCTGCGGGAAAGAGGGAGGCGGCTGCATTTGCAGGCCATTATGCGGTATCTCGAGATGGACCGAGCCATTGTGTCCGGGATGGGGGGGGGGTTGAGGACCGGATGCAGCCGCACGATACCCGTGCGACTGCTGACCGAATGCGTTCTGGCCTTGGCCCATCGCTTGCAAGCGCTGCGCATTGGCTTGAAGGATTTGCTGCTCATGATATAATAGTTGCCGAGCTTGCTGATATTCATTGATAGAGGAGGTGAGTGGGCCAGAGGGCTGATACTGATTCAGCTGAGCAGGACGCCGGACTTGATAATGGAGATGTGTATGATGCTGCGACTGATCTGATTGCTGACGATGCCGTTGCGACTGATCCGGATGTTGATCTTGATAAGGGTTCTGACCATGAGGTAGGTTGTGACGTTGTTGCGAGTTCTGACCTGAATTCAGGTCTTGACCACGACGATGATTTTGAGCTGTATGCGGGCTTTCGTCAAATTGCGATCTCTGTTCTTGCTGGGCGGTTTGATCAAGCGCATTCTGTCGATATGAGTCGAGCAAAGCTTGAGACCTGCCCGGAGCAGGCAATGTCGCCGAAGACCGCGGCTCATTGTGATGAGGAGGGTTTGTATCAGTTGCATTGGTGGCATGAAGCTCTTGAGTATTTCCATTCGAGCTCAGACGCTGCGGTTGCGATACGGCAAGCAGAGCTGGATCAATGAACCTTGTGCTTAAGCTGTCGCCACCATTCGGACTTGGCTTCAGCTTGGCTTCCCGAGAGTCGGGTGGTGTCAGCTCGGATGGCTGCACAAGAGTCGGTGGGGTCTCGAACGGCAAGTCGCTTAAATCGAAGTCCTCCTCTTGCGGAAAGAAGTCTGGTGATGCAAGATCGCCAAAGCTGTTCATGTCTATCAAGTCGAGTTAGCATCTTGTTCATCTGTATTGTGGGATGCATTGGCGCAACCAGCGGAACCATCACTTACTTGGGACGTCGTCATTACCGGACGGCTCCGCATTGATTTGATCAAAGAAGCTGTCGTTATCGTCCTGCGCGCCGGTGCTTCTATCCATGTTCTCCTGCATTATGTTGATGATTGTGCGTTATGAGTAGCACGATCTGATGCAACGGGAAGTATGTGCTGAAAGCCGGAAGCAAGAAAGAGTGTGTGTGTTGAGAGAAGATGCGAGGAAAGGAGGCAGTGAGAAAAGATGGATTCCTGCAGGCGAAGGTGAGCGAGAGAACAATGGAGCTGTTGCTTGACAAATCTTGCGCGAGGCTGGGGCAGACTGATGATCTTTTCACTCACTTCACTCCACTCGTCGGGACTTTTTAGCAAGCTCAGAGCTACAGATAAGGTATTCAAGCTTTGGAACATGCGAACTGGTTGATGAGCAGCTGTTGGATCACTTTCAGGCTTTGCGAAACTGACTTTGCGAATTTGAAGCAAAAAAACGTGGCGCAGAATTGATGCGAACAGCTCGAGGTCTGAGGTGAGGATGAAATACGAGGAAGCTCGCAAACGCAAAGTGCCAGGGAGAGCTATGACTGTCCCAACGGTTCGCGTTCGGAGTTGAGTTGCGAAGGGCAGCAAGCGAGTCGAGCATGCGGGCGTGAAGTCTTGTGAATGAGAGCAAGTGAGCTGGCCCGACCAAGCAGGGTCGAAATGTGCGCTGCCGTCGCGCTGATTTGGAACGAAAGCCCTGGCTGGCCAGATAGCTGTACATGACCTTCCATGGTTAAGCGATTGGAAGCTCATTAATAGTATGGCATGTCGGGTCGGATCGGTGGTTGGATGTTTACTCGGTTCGCGGCCTGACCCTCACTTTGATATTTCCCGATCGGGAATTTGATACTTGGCGCTGGAACTGCACCGTTGTACGCCAACTTGAGAGCCGGCCCGAATGAGCCGCGAACCACAGGCATGAGCTACAGAGGTAAGGTCTGCGTTCCATCGGGGCAGTATGTCTTGCAAGATCTCTCAGTATTCATGAAAGTGGCAACGAGACAAATGAGTAGCGTTGCCTTTGCAAGTTGTAAAAATCCACAAATTGGGTCTTTGTGTGCTTGTTTCAGTAATCCTGTGACATGCATCGAGCATAATAGCTATATGAGGAATGAAAGTTGGACTTTTTGCACGTCCTTTGTTGGCTGACGATGTGGTCCGAACACGTTTGGTGGTTCAATTGCTCGTACGCATTCGTTAGCGTTGCCGAAACCTTTACATGACTCCTGGCGCAACACACTATGTGCATGGCACTTTGTTGCCTGCTTATGTGCTGTTAGAGTACTCACCAAATTACGTTGAAAGCTGCTATGCAGACATAAGCGCCACAGATTCCGTCTGGCCGGGTTTTAACATCTGGCTTGTCTTATGCTTCGTCCCGGGTTGTTGTGCACCATGCTCGAAGTACATGGTGACAGCCGATGCAGCACGTGCTGCACATGAATCTCCGCATGCTTCACGCAGCACGCGAGCAGTCTTGCGACTGTTGGTTCTCGTCCCCGCGATGCCACTGTCGCGCACAAGCCCGTTTGCAACGCTGTGGAGTGTGGACAGCGGAGGGAGGAGTCGGCCGATGATGAGACCTACAGTACCACGTACCTGCAAATTGGAGTTGACACTCCGGTATGCCGCAGTCCCAATTTCAAGCTCAATGATAGTGACGAGATCATGAGACCAACCTCGAATCTCAACTACCCCGTCGTAATTTCGACAGTTGTCAACGGCTGCAAGTCAGACCCCGGATGAATCGATGGCTAAAAGACAGCTCGACGTCTTGACGAGCGTTCGAGATCTCGTGGAACGACGCTACCAGCCGGGCGGCAGAAGCTTGTTTCCTCGCGAACCATAAAGCTTCTTTCCCTGCATGGCCTCGATTGGCTCGGGGCGGATCGACTAATCAACTGCCATCTTCGGACTAGACCGTTGCGGTGTTCCTGAGCTGTCCCCTGCAAGCTGGAAGTTCCCTTGCTGTCGTTGCGACATTCCATCGTTTATCCGACGATCTTTCCCATGCAATTACGGGCGGGCTGCCTTCAAATGGCGATGCACGCGGAGAACGGCATCGGTTGTCCTGCTTATCGTCGTGCTTCTGGCTTCTCGTTGGTTCGTCGTGTCGCGCCACCCGATGGTGAGATGCAGGTGCTCGGGGAGCAGCAATTCACCTGCCCGAATGACTCGGTAGAATGAGTAGAAATAAGACTCGGGGAGACCCTCCTCGATCAGCTTGGTGTCCCGCCTGTCTCTCTCCTGTGATCACTTGTCGATTGTCAAAATGGCGGCTTTCTCTTCTCTCCGTTCCGTAGGCGTGCTCTCTCTGCTTGTTCTGCAAGCAGCAGCTCTGTCTCTCCACGAGCAGATCGCTCAAGTCCCTTACGGATGGACCAAGACAAGCACGCCGAGCGATGACAGCACAATCGTGTTGCAGGTCGCCCTTGCGCAGCAGAACATCGACCAGCTCGAGTCCCACCTGTCGTCGGTGTCGACCCCGGGTTCCGCTCAGTATGGCCAGTACCTCGACCTGGACCAGGTGAACGCTCTCTTTGGTGCCTCGAACGCCTCCAAGACTGCGGTCACCAACTGGTTGTCGAATGCCGGCGTCAAGAACGTCACAGTCCAGGGTGACAGTGTTTGGTTCCAGACGACGGTGTCCAAGGCGAACTCGCTGCTCGACACCACCTTCAACCACTACACAGACTCGAAGGGCGTCTCCAAGCTTCGAACCACACAGTACTCGGTTCCTGATGATTTGAAGGACGCGATTGACCTGATCTCTCCCACAACCTACTTTGGAAACACGAAGGCTTTCGCACCGATTCGTGAGCCGACTGGTGGCTTCTTGGAGAAGAGGGACACCGTGCCCGCGGGCTGCAACAACACGCTCACCTCCTCCACCGGCCACAAGTACGCCGCGATTGGTCCTGACTGTCTGAAGGCGGCCTACAAGATCAACGACTACAAGCCTGACCCCAAGGCCGGCAGCAGAATCGGTTTCGGTTCGTTCTTGAACGAGAGCGCAGGATTCGCCGACCTGCAAGGCTTTGAGAAGTACTTCAACATCCCCAGCCAGAAGTGAGTATCCTAACCTTGAAAAGCGTGGTCATTCGCTTACTTCTTTCAGCTTCAGCGTCACGCTCGTCAACCCTCAGGATGGCGCCAGCGCTCTTCCCCAGCCTCCACCCACGTCCGGCGAAGCCAACCTCGACGTGCAGTACATTGTCGGAATCTCACACCCTCTGCCCGTGACTGAGTTCATCACCGCTGGCAGCCCACCGTACTTTCCCGATCCCACCGAGCCTGACCAGAACGAGAACGAGCCGTATCTGCCGTACTACGAGTTCTTGCTCTCGAAGCGCAACAAGGACTTGCCGCAGGTCATCTCAAACTCCTACGGTGATGACGAGCAAACCGTCCCGGAGAGGTACGCCCGTCGCGTCTGTAACTTGATTGGTTTCATGGGTCTGCGTGGTATCAGTGTGCTTGAATCTTCCGGTGACGAGGGTGTCGGCGCTGGTTGTTTGTCTCAGGATGGCAAGAAGCCTCAGTTCAACCCGATTTTCCCGGCGACATGCCCGTACATTACTTCTGTGAGTTTGAGCAATGAGATGAAGTTCGAGCTTAAAGCGCTAACTTCTTCAGGTTGGTGGTACGGTCTCTTTCGACCCCGTCCAAGCCTGGGTTGGCTCGTCTGGCGGATTCAGTTTCTATTTCAAGCAGCCCTGGTACCAGAGCAAGGCTGTCGGCGGCTACCTGAACAATCATATCAGCAAAGAGACAAAGGCCTACTACGGCAACTACGTCGACTTCAGCGGCCGTGGCTTCCCTGATGTCTCTGCCCTCAGTCTCGACCCTGAGTAAGTACTTCCCACCTACCTTCAGTCCTTTGCTAATGCACTTTCCAGCTACATCGTCTGGCAAGATGGCCGACTTGGCCTCACCGGTGGTACTTCAGCCGCCGCCCCTGTCACAGCCGCCATCATCGCCCTCCTCAACGACGCTCGCCTGCGCGCCGGAAAGCCCGCGCTCGGCTTCTTGAACCCGTTGCTATACCTCAAGGGCTACGAAGGATATGTCGACGTCACCCACGGTCAGTCAGACGGCTGCAACGGCAACAACACCCAGACTGGTGGTCCTCAGCCCGGTCAGCCTATCATCCCTGGCGCGCACTGGAACGCCACTGAGGGCTGGGATCCTGTTACTGGGTTCGGTACACCTGACTTCCAGAAGCTCAAGGCGCTTGCTTTGAGCTTTTAAACAAAGGGGGCGCAGTCGATGGATCAGTGGGGCTCTTCCTGATTGGCGTATTTGGAGAAGCCGTTGCTTCGGACCGGGGATCAGCATTCCCGTGTTGAATAGATGCAACAATGAACTTTATGACACAGTTCGTCTTCCAGCGGTGCTCTGCCTTGATGTCTTCGTTTTGATCTGCATTTGTGAGTGATGCGCCTCTGGTATGTTCGATCTCGATCCCATCGTTGTCCACGGCACCAAATACGGTCGATCATACTCGCGATCAGGCCGAACCGCAAACACCAGAGCCCTAAGCTTCAGCCAAATCGTAAATTTAACCAAGCGACTCTGGCCTGTATCTCAATATACCCAAGGAAGAAAAAAATGCTTTCCTTTGCTTGTTCCCCCACAACTCGATCGGCCGAACGACTGTCGAAGCACCCGATCACAGGCTCTGAATAGTCCTGAAGCTTCGCAATAACCCCGTCAAAATGTGTCAGTTCTTCACCCCCATCTGCAGAAACCATCCGTACGACCTCATCGTCGGAGGCCAGCAAATCTTCTCGCGCTGCAAACTTGCTCTCGCCCAGCACGAGAGGGCCGCCCAAAACTTCTCTTCACCAGAGTTCGTGGCCACCGAAGACGCAACGGCCGCCAAGCACACACCAGAAACGTGCCCCCAGTTTCAAGACAAGGGATACATCGAGCTCCGCTCCCTGTGCGGCGAATGCAACGGGGCGAACGAAGTCTTGCGACGAGCGGGCCGGACGGTGCGGCCGCGTTACATCTGGGAACATCGATGGGACGAGACGGCGACGGGCCGCGAAGACGATGCCGAGTTGCCCTCGGCGGTCGAGCACGAGGACGACGAGGCGAGGGAGTACGAGGCCATCAATCCGGGGGCAGGTTCGTGTATCCCAGATCGCCGTCGGTGATGGAGGAGGAGGAACGGCAGAGACGGGTCAGGGCGGCGATTGGGACGAGGGGGAGCTTTGCCGAGTCGTGGGACGAGCACAGGGCACAGGTCGATGCGGAGATGAAGGAGCTGGTCAAGCGGTGCACTGACGGCTTGAGGGAGAGGCTGGATGAGAGGAGGAGGAGGAAGGCGCAGGAATGGGTCGAGAGCGCGGTGAGCTTTCAGAAGAGAATGGCGGAAAGACTGGCGCGGCAAGAGATTGCGGAGGAAGAAGAGGCGAAAAGATTGGCGGAGCAAAGTATGGAAGATGAGGAGCAGAAAGCAAAGTCCGGAGAGCAGGAAACAAAGGTCGGAGAACAGGAAGCAAAGGCCGGGGAACAAGAGGAGCGGAAAGAAGAAGCCGAAGTGCAAGAGGCGGACAGGCCCAAAGCGTGATATACAATCTTCCAGATGCAACCCAGGTCGAGGGGGAACGGGGCATCCGACCGCACGAGGTTTTATACAAACCCCTTACTCTGATAGGAGCTGGTGAGTAAGTTGTTGGGAAGGAAGCCAAAACACTGGCGCGATACAAGATAGCGTCGCGAACACTTTGCATCTTGTCCCGAGATATGCTTTGGATGACAGCGCCACTTTCCCGAAGCATCATGATGGAAGAGAAACTCCTGCCCGGGCTTGAGTCTGGCGTCAAATCCTGGCATTTTGTCAGATCCAAGACATCGTTTTATTTGTCCGAAGTACGTGGCCGTATCTTTATGATTGGCACAAGGTATCAAGTTCCATCATTTAATACCTCCATTTACTCAACTCAACTTGTGCTCAACGTATGGCACTATCCGCACATCCTTAACCAGCCCATACGGAGCCAATGCTGGTGGATCCGACTGTGGCACCTTCCCGCTAGTCAGCAATTCAGACCAGCCTGACCTCAGTACGTTGCCTAGGGGCGTAGCAACGACAACTTCCACCACATTCTGGCCTTCTTTGAGATAAGCACCGATATCTGTCCGCGGCCACGAGACGTCCAGAGGTGGTAACGGCGTGCCGTTCACTGTGACTTTTGCAGTGTGGAAAATTGCTCCGAGATCGAGGAGAGCGCCGGTAGGAGAGGACGAGTTAGTTGTGCCGTTATTACTAGGCCAGGAGAAGCTTGTGGAATAGTAACCTCGACCAGACACGTTTTGTAGTGACGATGAGATTTCGGACCAAGGAACGAGAGTAGGCAGTGTCAGCGACGTGAAGTTCGTCTTGCTGGCAGCCGTGGCAATGTCAGCAACGTTACTGGGAGCGGACCAAGCCTCGATAACCAGCGACCAGGGTCCAAGCGTGATTGCTGACGTCGATGGAGGAGTAAGAGAAATTAAGGACCCATTGGAAAGGGGCAGAGTTGCGGAAGAGTCGTCGGCGGTCACCAGAATGCTCGTATTCGTAGTATAATAATGGTGGGAGGTGGAGTTGACGTATGACTGCGAGACATTCTTGTGTTCGAACCCAACGACGACTGTTTGATTACCCTTGAGCTGTACAGGGATTGTGGTTGCATTGGAGCTTTGACTGTATATGAGCACAGGGCTGATTTCTCCGGTCCATGTGTCGTACCAGTATGGAGTACCGGTCGTTTCGACAGTCACGTTTCCTTCGGAATAACCAGCACCCAGCGTCATCATAGTACCATCATTGTAGACATAGACATAATCCACGTTCTTTTCTTTGTCGTTCCGCCACTGCGTGAACCATCCTTGTGTCGTATTCGAATGGACACCTGTGCGAGGAGTAATGCCAAGGGAGATCAAAGAGTCGGCAAGTCCATCATATCCAGCCTGGTGGACATTCGGCAGAGACAAGATGCTGGTAAAGGTCGAGTTGATGTAGGATGAAGCGTTGGGATGGTAACCAGAGACGTTACTCGGGATTCCTCCTGAGAACACGACTGGAAGACCCTGAATAGCATACTCACGGATCTTCTGAGCGCCGAATACGGTCATGGTATCATTGCCGCGGACAATAAGCGCTTTGAAGGATTGTGCATCCGGAGCAAGAAGGGAGTCGTTGACAAAAGCATTTGGGAATGCAAAGTTGTCAGGACCTATGTAGTGCCATGTGAAACCGGCAGCTTCAAGATCGTTCGGTGCGAATGGGACGTGAAACCCAGGTCCATAACGGTCTGAGAAGGCTCTGAAGTCCACATCCTTCAGATATAAGGCCAGATCGATCTTTGGCGTACCACTCTGGTACAAGTACTGAAGACGGGCAGTGTAATCCAAAAAGTCCTTGTAGGAATCCCAGGCGGGTTCGTGTCTGCCATGCATCGAGCTGAACTGATACACAAAAGTAGTGAAGCTGGGCCACGTCGTGTTCGGGTAGTCTCCGCTGTACGGCATGCCGTGAAGAATGAAGTTGTTGACACTGCCAGGGATCGAGCGTTTGATATCCCACAGCATCTCAGGCAGAGTCTGCTGGTAAGCCTCATTTCTGTTTGCGCCGAGCTCACTTGACACGATACGCTTGCCGGCTAAGAAGCTAGGTCCTGCTGCTTGCCTGTACCAGTCAATGTCGTGCTGGAGACCAAGAGACTCAATTTCGGGACCGTTGACGATCGGCATAGTCTGAAGCATGTCCATTGGCAGATTGTAAGCTACCTGAGCCGAGAATTGGACTCCCAGTGAATTCGCCCATCCGGTCAGGGTTTGGAGGTACTCTCCATATAGCTCCGACAACGTCTGCCGATAGTCTGCGACGTGACTTGCGCCGTTTTCGGTCTCGTCAGTAATGTAGAACGGCTGCGGCTGCAGGGAGGTCGACTCGTGGAAGAATAACGGCAGGTACTTGTTGATGCTGTAGCCCCGATTACCGAGGAAAGTCTTTGGCAGATTCGGGGTCCAGAACATGTAGATTGCTTGTCCAAATTCCATGCTGTCCTCCCACAGATAGTTACCCACCTCTTTGAGAATCTCCTTTGTATCGCTGCCATTCAGAAGGTACTCTTCCCAAAAGTCGATGACCACTTGTGCTCCAGTACTGGAAAAGTGGTCAACCAGCCAGGACCCGTTCTGTACGTAATTCTCGACGGGGGATTGTGGGACCACAGCTTGAACCTCTTCCGGAGAGCCACATTCGCGGAACTCTGAGTGAACCAAGTAGTAGGCGAACAAAGTATAGTTTCCAGAAGTTGCATTTGCCGGTGCTTGGAAGGTGAGGTGGCCGTCGTCAGTCACTCTTTTCGTGACCTCCTGCAACGTGTCCGTCTTTAAAGTGCTGAAAATCGCGTAATTCGTGGTTTCCTCCCCGTACATGAAGTACGGATAGCTCTGATTGACCGTGCTGGTCACCAGTCCTGTACTTACGCTGACCAATGGGCCCGTACCCCAACCAGGAAGCACATCGTCAAAGGATCCATTCGTCAAGGTCATATTGAAGCCAGTTAGATCCCACAAGAGTCCATCCGAATCAACCTTAGCCGGAACGCCGGCACCTTGATTCGGACCAATCGTGAAGTCGATGATCATGCCATTATCTCTGGTTGCCTTCAGCGCCGTGTCTTGCACGTCTCTCCATGACTGCGTTCCCCAGCCATATTTAGTCCAATCGACTTGAACTGGCGCACCGTTGGTACCGCCATACCCAATGTCACCGTACAGATAGTAGCCTAGGATCTCCACACCACCGGCACCTTTCGAGCCAGCGTCTGCAATATCGTACGCGAGATGGGTGAGGTTGATTGATGCATCCGGAACCCAGTATCGGAAACGAGGGCGAAAATTCGCCGCCGGATCCGAGAATGTGCCTTGATTGAGAGGCGGGTAAACCTGGTCATCGGTCCCTGTCGCGCTCACGAAGTTGAATAAACCTGCAACGATCGCAGCCTGATGTAATGGTCTCATCTTGATCAGTGTCTGAACAATAGATTCGTGACAATAAGACCAGTCGCAGCTCACCAGATTGTCAGGCCATCATAGGCTATATACCGCCGACAGACAAGCAGAACTTGCCATCCATCAGAAGTAACATTACGCCGGCAGGAAGACCTGGCAAGTATCGAGCTCACTTCACATAGCGAAAAGCAAGATCTGCTGAGATGCTTCTAAGTGAATACGGAGCAAACTGCAGGGTAGTGAGCTCCAGCTCCGCAGAGACTTTCCTATACCCCGCAGATCGGCCTGCATGCTGCATCGACCCGCAGGAAGTTGGGGGAAGGCCGGGACGATGTGCGTTCGTTTAGTCAACATGTTACGGGGAGAGGATGTAATGAAGGAAAGGTGATGACATCCATCTCACCGAGTTTGAAGACGGATGAGCCGCCAACAATGCGGCCGCGGATATGGCAGACATGGACCTGACGTATATTGCCAGGCTCAATGGCAACAAGAACAATTGGTCCAGTACGAAGAATTAGAGCACCGCGACGTTCCAAAAGGACCCAATACGCAAGGCCCGGAAGACCGCTTCAATGAAGGCTTCCGGTGTAACATCAGCCCGGTGCGTGGCTCCAACCGACAATTATCTGTACACTCAAAAGGTACGAAAGGTCGTATAGCGAAGTCTACCCCAGACTTTGAGGGTCCGAATCAGAACAGCAACTGGCACCTAATTGTTGCCTAGTACTAATGGACCATGTCGTGGCTCGCATACGTCAATGTTGTCAACGTGCTTAAGCATGTTTGTGATCTGTTGCCAACCATAGACAGCATGTGTTAGCGAATTGAGCTGATCCAACTGACCAAGTGAGAGACATTCACAATATGCACGCACTCTACAGGTTGTACATGTAGCTTCCTACGCTGGCGGCGTTGATCATCAGTAAAAAAGCAGAGCACGCGTTCGTGAAAGTTGGAGCTCGTGGGCTGGCTGCCGATGTATGAAACGCTAGATGCTGTATAGACTATCTGCTTGGAGCTCTCAATCACTGTCATCACCCTCCTCCACAGTCGCCGGCATCACCCTCTGTGTTGCATGCCCTGTCGATGCCTCTGCGCCTGTAGCTGCCGGCGCAGCCTCCACCACTTGAGGCTCTGCGGCTGCTGTCTTAGCCCCGGCAGCTGCCTTCTTTGCTTTCTTCTCCGCGCGTTTCTGTTTCTGTGCTGCCTTGACTGCCTTGGGGTCCTGCTACAAATCAGCGAACGCCATCAATTGCTTCAAGTGAGTGCATACCTCATGCCATGCCCACACTGGACGGAAAGAGTCAAAGAATCCAACATCCTCGAATAGATTCGGGTAGAGCCAGAGACCAGGAGGCGTTGTGAACATGGTGATGATGAACAAAATCAAACGGACGATGGCCATGCCAAAGAAGAGGCCGATCAAACCTAATGCACCCATGCTGAGATACCAAACTCCAACTCGGAGTGTATAAGGCCACAAAGGGAACAGAACGGCAGCAAAGACACAGATAAGGATGCCAACAGCGTAGGCCTTCTGCTTCCACTGCGGCCCTTCGTAAAGCCAAACGTAATGTAGGTCTGGGTGAATATCTTGCTGTCCTTCAATCTTGACGGTCCATAAACCCTTCGTTGCCTTCGTCTTCTTCGGCGGCTCATGTCCATGCCCCTCATGCGGATCGATTTTCGTAACGCGCAACGCGAGCAGCGACAAAGGAAGCATCTTGAAGACTTCTGCCGATGGCTTCTCTGCAGTCACTTTCGGCAGTTGCGAGCCCTTTTTATTCGACGCCTTGGTGTATGCCTCTGATTCGATAGCACGCAACGCACGCTTGACTCGCATCATTTCTTTGCGCTGGCCGTTCAGTAGACAGGTACGCGGCTTGAGATCCTGGCTCTGAAGCCACTTTGCGAGAGCGATTGCCTGAGGGTTGGGGTCACCAGGCTGGATTGGAACTTGCTGCTGGGTTTGTTGCTGTTGCTGTTGCTGGGCTTGGGTTTGGGCTTGGGCTTGTGCTTGTGCTTGCGCCTGTGCCTGTGCCTGTGCCTGAGCCTGAGCCTGGGCTTGGGCCGGGTCTTGTCCATTTGCTTGCGCCTGTTGTGCTGCCCGCATCTGAGCCTGCTGCTGAGCGAACGCTTCGGCGCGAGCTTTGTTGATGAAGTCCGGTACCGACATACCCTGTCGTGCTGCCTCTTCTTCGATAGCTTTTCGCTGCTGTGCCTGGAACTCTTCGATTGTGAGGCCCCTTCTGTCAGCTTCCGCCTGCATCATCGCCCGCATTTGTTGCATTTGCTCCGGACTAGGCATTTGCCCCGGGCCAGGCACCGGTCCTTGTGACATTGTGAAAGAGTGTGATCGGGTTTGCGAGGATTTGATTGGGATATGCTTTGCGACTGAAAGTTGGAATGGCTTGAGAGTGAGTGGAGAGAGCGCCATGAAATGTTTCGACGGCCAGAAGGACAGATGCGCATCCGCAGAAGCTGACTCAGCCGATGCGTCACTCCATAGTAGAAACCACACGTGACACTTATGAGACTCCAGATACATGTATATGAAAGGATCTAGGTAGCAGGATGGATAGGTTCTTTATATTGATCGTCTGCTTGGGATAAAGTTTGATAAGCTTACTAGCTGAGCAAACAATTGAATGCCTTGCGGGCGGCTACCGGGTATTGGCTCGTCAAAGCAAGCAGCTAGCTCAGTATCCTGATATTCAGGTAAATGCTTAGGTGTATAGCTATGTTGATGGCCAATTCCTGATCGCGAAGATTCCGACCTTATGTACTTTACCAGATAGTCCGTTATGCGTCTATTGGAATATATATTGGGTCACGTGTATTGAAGAATGAAAGACACCGGCTGGGAATGCTCGAAACGCTCATAATTTTTCGAAACCAGGGCTGGCGGCAAACTGAGGATGAATCTCTTCGCTTTTCCATCAAGCCGTACCGTACCTTCCGCCTTGGAAAGTGTAAAACAGTTGCTTGCCAATGACAGCTTCTCTTCAAGTCTTCCTCGACTTTTCAATCTCTTCTTGGGTGAATTGTCTCCCAGAAAAGATCTCCACCTTCTCGGCCCCAACATCTTCCCGGACCCTATCGCTCTGCTTGTAGTCCTGCCACCTTACCCGAGCCCACTTCGGCCAGAGACCCACAATGATCTTGCCCACGACCAAGGCCTGTGGAATGGGTCCAAAGGTATTACTGTCCATGCTAAACCTCCCCTCCGGATTATCACCCTCGACCCAAATATGCCCCGGCGGCACCAATACCACCTCGTCCTCGGGCCGCGATTCTGGTGTCTGTTCTTTTGTTTTCCTGCCCGTAATCCTAGCTCTCCTGGCACTCCCCGCAGCTGCTTTGTCTTCCCTTTTCCGGACTTCATCCCCTGGCAGGGCAACCACTCTCTTGACCGCCAACCGCTCTGGAGAATAGGGTGTGTGAAACGCAACCACATCTCCTCTGTGTAGCCGTCCTCCCTGGCGCCATTTGTTCACTAGCACCGCATCCCGCGCTGTCGTCCGGTGGTAGTCTGTGTTTAGGAAAGGTGTCATGGAGCGGCCGGATATCCACATGACTTGGAGTGTCTGGTCGGGGAGGTAGAAGAGGAGAGGTGATGATATGGCGGTCCAGTAGAGGGACTTTACGAGCCATGAGCGCCTCAATTGGCGAAGAGAGAAGGAGATCTGGGGAATGGAGGGCAGAAAACCTCGGCGGAGAGAATACATCATCTTGACGATTGTGAATGAGGACGGGGAGGGGCGTCGGGGTGGCATAGCGAATGAGTGTGAGTGCCTGGCCGGACGTGTAATGAGAGGCCGATTGGTGAGCTTGCTAATACAGATTTCGAGACGGGTGAGCTTGGTTGCACGCTACTAGGCGATACCGGTCAACCGGAGCGGTCCGTTGACGAAGCTGCTGCGCGCAATCAAGCTTCTGCTTGCTATGATGAGTATGAGGCCATCGTCGTGCGTCCGTAGGCCGTACAACGATCTGAGGGGGATCGGAAGAGCGTCACGAATTTAGACATGGGTACTGCTCGTATGAGGCCGTAAATAGCAGCTGGCGGCATAAAACGACCGGGATCAGCGGGTGCTTCAGGCCGAGGCGCGGGTGCGCAAAGCCACACAACACAACACAACACACGGCACAACACAACGAAGACAACACCCTGAATCTTCCCTCAGGTCCGAAGGGGAAGGGAGACAAGCTGAAGCTGGGCAACACGCAGCCAATGCAACGGCACGTGAGCTATATCTATACGGCACACCTGCCCGTAGCTCTATAGTTGGCCTGCCATTGCGGAGGCTCACACTACAGTCCATTCATCACTGTCCTCTACTAGCTAGGCTAAACTAATACCAAACCAGCGCTTTTGCTTTCCCGTCTCTCGTCTCTCTTACTTTTCCTTCTCTCTTCTCTTTTCCTCTCTTTTTTCTCCTCTCAGCCGCCGCAATGGCGAGCCCGACGCCGACCCAGTCCTTCCTCGCCGCCACCATCCCAGCATTTTCCGTTCTCAAGTCCTCAGACCCCACGCGCCTCCTCTCCCTCTCCGACTCACTATGCGCCTCCTTCCGCCAGCGCTGCCACCAAGAGGGCATCTCCATGCTGCCCTCGTTCATGTACGTGATGCCAAATGGCAGTGAATCTGGCACCTCCGTCGCCGTCGACCTCGGCGGCTCCACCCTCCGAGTCGCCGTGATCCGTCTCTACAGCCGCGCGCGGCGGACCATCGGCGCCATGACCGGAGCGCAAACCAACAACGGAATCACCACGCCGGAGGTCATTCACAAGTCGTTTGCGGACGTCAAGTGCCGAAAGAGCTGGCTTGTGAATGATTCCGTCAAAAAAATGGGCGGGCGCGAGTTCTTCGACTGGATCGTGGACCGGATCGCACAGGTGCTGGAATTGGCGGGTGAGGCGGATGGGAGGAACCTGAGTATGGGCCTGACGTGGAGTTTTCCGATACAGCAGACAAGTCTGGCGAGCGGGACGGTGGGGCAGATGGGCAAGGGGTATGAGATGTGGAGTGAGCTTGCGCAGACAGACTTGAAGATGCATTTCGAGGATGCGTTCAATCGAAAGGGATTGAGACTCAAGATGACGGCGCTGTTGAATGACGGTGAAGCCACTCTGCTATCTCATGCACACACATCACCATCGACAAGGTTGTCACTTATCTGGGGTACGGGCGTTAATGGCGCGTTACCGTTGCCTGTTTCGGCGTTGGCAGATTTCAAGACTGCAGGCCGGCCGGTTGAGTGGAAGGAAGTTGCAAAGTCGGTCCTGGTCAATACCGAGTTTTCGATCTATGGAGCTGATGTCCTTCCGTTTACGGATGCTGATCGTGCGCTTGATGCGGCGTCAAATGCACCTGGATTCCAGCCTCTGGAGCAAATGTCAAGTGGCAGGTATCTTGGAGAAATCGTCCGGTTGGCTCTGGTAAAAGGAGTCAATGACGGACATCTATTTCAAGGCCGAATGCCGGAGAGGCTTGACAAGCAATGGAACTTTGGAACAGACGTCATGAGCGACTTGGAACAGTAAGCATCTCAGTTCCTAAATCCGAAACATTAGGCTAACAACACATCAGGTCAACAGGAGCTCAAGCAGGGGCTTTGTTGTCTCGAAAGTTTGGCTTCACGCTAGAACCAACTGCAGAGGAAGTGTATGCCATTCAAAGACTATGCCTGGCTGTTTCCGAAAGGGCTGCTCTCATTGTCGCCATTACCGTATTTTCACTGTGGCGACTGCAGCGCGATGCAAACCAACAGGACGACAGTGTGGCCGATCCCGTAATGCAGGCTAAAACACCAATCACGGTGTCGTATTGTGGGGCCGTTGGCGAGAAGCACTGCAGCGCAAAGCAGCGCTGTCAGCAGGTTCTTGATGTCCTGACCGAGGCTGAGCCGTTGGCAGGGGGCGAGGTCAGGCGGCGGCTTGTGCTCGAGCACGCCGATGATTCTGGGTTACTCGGTGCTGCTGTGGCGGCTGTAATGAACAAACCGGATGGTGTACATAGCCGGAACCGTTCCATTTCGAGGTTATAGTCTCGATAATGAATAACACGAAGACATTCTCACTTCTCACCCTTGATTGCAGCGCCTGCAACTCGAGCTGCATCAACCAGCGAGGCTTTCGTGCTGTCGTTGTTTTTGTCAATGCCACCTTGATCAGGTGCTGATGCAGAATCCGTGAGGTCGCCATCTTCCAGACCGTGACTTCGAACGCCACTTAGCGACAGAGCTTCATCTTCTTGGCCCTCCTTGTGTTTCTTCTCCACCGGGTTTTCCATGCTTTTCACGCTGTTGGCTTTGCTCACTTCGGCACTGCCAGGGTTTTCGTTGCGGAGACCCAAGTCTTTAGCAGTGGGTTTGACAATGTTCAGATCCTCACCCTTCCAATCAACTGGGGAAATGTCACGAACAGGCTCACCGAGTTTGGGCTCCTCAATGACTTCAGGCTTGGCACCTTCTTCCTCGTCGAGCGCTCTCCAAACGACGGCAAGGCGATCAAAAGCCCGGACACCCTTGCGACTCGTCCCTTTGATGCCATCCATAGCATCCCACTCGATGGAGAACACGCCATCCTTGGGTGGATTGTTCACATCAGCCTTCTCAGCCGCCTGCGACAAACCCTCGAAGAATGTGTTGAACCAAACGTGAGCGACCGAGGTAACCATTGTCCAACCATATTTGGCGTAGTTCCTGCGTTCGAAATCTATACAAACGTCGGAAGTCTCCAACGTGATGGCCTCCTGCGCCCTAAATATGACGGCCTTGCCACCGACCTCTGAATCCGATTCCTCTGAAGTCAGGGATGGCTTCTCGTTCTTTGCCTCCGATTCATCGATAAGGTTGGGCGCGGTCTGCGATCGTTTGTTCAAGACCTCAGTTGGCTCAACCTTAGCTTCGTTGCTCGAACCTGCCAAGTCGGCTAAAAGACTTCCGTTCTGTGTACTCCCGTCCACAATCAGCCTCTCCTTCTTCTTGAACGTATGAAACGACTTGATCTTCTTGCCATCGTCCACGAAACCTTCCACAGCTACCTTCACACCGTCTCTCAGGCCCCAAACGTGAACTTCCAAAATCTCCACCTTTCGCTCAACATATTTCTTGCCAGACTTTGTCCACGTAGCGACGTATCCAACCCAACGTATTTGACTCGGTATACTGACACCAGCACCGAACCCCTGTCGCATGCGTCGCTGCGTGAACCTGTTCAACGCATCATCGACGCTCCATCCCTCCTGGCTGATCAAGTAGCTTGTAGCAACGGTACCACTTCTACCTTTGCCAGCCTTGCAGTGCACGACCACAGTTCGACCTTTATCCTTTGCTTCGGGGTCTCGTAACCAGTTGCGCATGCTAGCCATAATGTTTGGTACAATGTGGAACGGCGGCGGGTGGTGATCCGGCCAGGGGTAGTGATTGACCCGGTTGTACACCTCAGTATCTGGATATCCCGTTCCTTCGGCGCGAAACTCCCATATCGCCCACTCTTTTCCGTGTTTTGAATCTAACCATTTTACAAGCGCGTCGGTGGGGTTTCGATATGCTCGTTGGGGGTATGTTGATGAAGGCCCAGAAGTAACAACAACTGATGCTGTCAGTACAAATCTCTTTGTTTGCAGGGAGTGCTTACTATTGTCTGTGACATAGCACAAGTCAAGCCCAGCTTCTGCGTGTCTTTGACGTGGGCCAGCCACAATCGATCGAAGGAGAGACGCCATGCCTGTATTTTCGAACACAGATTTCAAGATCGTAGATATGAAGATGCCCATGAAAGAGAAAGTCGCTGCGTGGGAGTGTTTCGGAGACGCGGGAATGATCCGGAGTCAACAGTCGTAAATTCGGGCAATGGGCTGTGTACTTGTCAAGAGCCCGCCAGAATGGCCCGAGAAGCAAAAGAGGTGATTGAGTTGATGGGAATTTGGTCAAACAGGCTGCATCGCGGGCAGGACAATGACATCACGCGGCACGCCTACCGTTGGCCGATCGAGCCAACCAAGCTCGCCGAGTCAAGCTTTCTGCAGGGCCGCGTCGAACGCCAACCAACATCCACCTAAGTCCTGAAGTACCCTATTTCGTTCTTATCGCCAGGGGCGGTTCGAGTCTCGAGCACGCTCGACATGTCGATCAAACGGAAAGCCGGTTTTGACAGCAATGGAGTCAACAAGCGCAACCGCTCCTCGGGTAGCGGCGACGCCGTCGACCTACAATCGAGCGGCTACTCAATCCAGTCGCGTGTGGACCCGGTGACTGGTCAGCGAGGCGCGTTTCCAGGGCTCGATGAGGGTGATGCTGATGAGAGCATATTCTATGGCCCAGCAGAGGATGGGCTGGAGTATCTACGCATGGTTCGGTAAGTCTAGAGATCCGCCCGCCGTGACATTTTGGCTAAGACCTCTTCGAATTGAGTCTACATGACTGACATGTACTTAGAGCCGAAGCGCAGACCGTTCCAAGCGTGTTGCTAGCAACCTCGTACATCCAGAATAGACATCGACAAGAAGTGGACAGTCATCGGAATGGCAATAGCAATGATATCGCTTCCGCAAGCTTTTGGTCAGACGAGGCAATCATTGCAGCGCCGACGCAAGACCACGACATTGAGTGGGATGACGAAGAAACTATTGAGGATAAGGACCCACAGGATGCATATTACTCCGCCTTATTGGACCGTTTCAAGGCCCTCCGAGCTCGGATCTCGATGAAGCCACCGCTCACAGATAACTCGGTTTCACCACAAATGCGTGATGCGACGGCTGAGGACTCCTTGTATAAGCAATGGTATCATGGCCTGACGAGCACTTCACCAACACCACAGCACGTGGCAGGACTTTCGCAGCTACAGGTCATCATGGGCCTTGAACGATTAGAGATGCTCCTGACTAAGAGGAATTTGGAATATGCTTCCTGGCGATCTAACCTAGGTACCTGGGCGTGGGCCCTGCTGGCAAAATGCAGAGATAGAAGTGAACTGGATGGTGACGACACTGGAACCGTCAGATCCTTTGCCAAAAAGGCCCAGAAACTGGAAAGGAGACTTCGAGTGATAGCGGCCAAAGGTGATTTCTATGCTGATATACAGGACGATCCGAAACCAGAGGATGACAATATGGAAACAGACGGTGATCCCAGGTCTGCGGGGGAAACCCTCGAGACTGCCAGAGCGAGACTTCTGGGCATGATGGAGTTGAAGCAGTCTGAGTCCCACGATCTTGATCCATCAGAACACGACTTGGATTCTTGGGAGCCTGCCCTCATGCTTTTGGACAGTATCGTGACTATTGTTGGTGAGATGTACGGGCAGCGGGATTTGCTAGAGCAGAGAGCTGCCTGGTAAGTAGATCTTCAAACGAGTTGAGCATTCCTTGCTTCTCGGATTCGATCCTTCGGTCAGGGCTCTCGTGGTACAAAATTGTTCTCTTTGAACGCATGCTGAACAGCGTCCCAGACGCCGTTGACAATAGCCTTGGGCTCAGCGGTGGGTTTGCCGCCGTTGTATACGCCCGTCCGTAGCAATATGCTTCTCCATTCGCTACCAATGGAGCTCTTGAAGTTGTTGGCGCCTCGAATATCGCTTTCGGGGTTGTCTAAAGATCATTAGCTTGGGATGGTAATGTCATGATCGCTGAAATCCTACCTCCAACCATATAGACCCTCTGTAATCCATTCACCGCGCCTTCGTGATTTCCGAGAACGTATTCCCGTTGCTTGACCAGCCGCTTCTCGGCGAATTCGTAGGTCTTTTGACATGGCTTTCCAAACTGCTCCGCGTGTAACAGATCCGCTCCAGCTGTCGCAGCCTTGAATACACCCTCGAATGCAGCTCTAAAAGCTCCCTGTCCCAATCGCGGATTTTGCCACTTTGCCGCCCACCACACATCCGGATTCGAAAAGTAGACCGGCGGCTGACCATCTTGCAAATAACCCCTATTCGGCAGATTCTCATCGCCGTTCTTCGGCGATAGCGTGCCCAGATACCCCTGGTGCGAGAGCAGTGTATCCAGCAGGATCGTCGTATCAGTGGACCAATCTCTTGGATCGTTGAACACAAACGCCGCATCGATCTTCAGGAACTTGTCCCGGTGAAGGCTTTGCCCGGCCCCGAACGCCAATGGCTTCGGCAGCGGTCGTACAAGCTTCGGCTTCACTCTCTCCCTCGAGATGCCAAACGGCCATATGTCGGGGTACGCAGCGTAGACGTCCATCGGCGTGACAACGCTTCCGAAGCCATACTGCAGCGCCACTTCCCGGCACGAATGCCCGTCCTCCGGTCCGCCAAGCACCAGCGCCGTTTTGTCGCTGAGATGTGAGAACTCGCTGAACGGCGTATGGGACTGGATGAATTGGGTGATGGAAATCGGCGTTTCGAGAATCTTGGAAAGTTCCTCGGCACGGGCCTGCTCGGTTGTGCCGCCGCCGTTGGTCAGTAAGATGAAGGGAATGTTGTTTGCGGAGAGAGTTCGGAGCGCGAGGCTCGCCCCGGGCAGGGCGGAGTGGGAGCGGCAGAGGACACCGTCGATGTCGAAGGCGAAGGCGAAGTTGGGAGGTGTTGTGCTTGAGTTCGGGGATGACCTCTGAAGGGAGCGACGCTGTAAGTGGGATGTTGTTCGTAAGCAATTTTTGAGCTGGAAAGAAGCTCGCATGCTTTTCGTTGAGGCCATGGTGATATGCCTTAATGCACAGATATTGTCGGCTCAGAGCACAGACACACGTGTTCAGGGTGATCGTGAGTTCGTTCTCTTTCTGATTATACATTCAATTTGACTTTCGAGAGCACTGGATATATGTTGGCTGAGATGAAACGAGATCTGGGCAATTGAGTCTATTAATATTGGAAATCGAGTGCTGGCAAGAACCGATGAAAATCTTGCAAGCCAAAATTACACGCTGATTAAAGAGACGAGCATGCTTATCTGTTTATCTGCGTACATACAATCCGATGAATCAGTAAACTTAAGCTGGTGGAGCTTGGATCAACTATGAGCTGACATAAGAACTCTCACGTCGATCCACATTGTGGCCCAAGGCTGGTAATCGAAAGTCGTGGCGCACAGACGGTCAAGCACACCTCTGAACATCCTACGTCAACTAAATTAGCAGTCAATAGTACCTAGCAGTACCTCGGGGAGAACGCGAGCCTCAACCTCTATAGGTACCTATAGCAGTGTTTGTCGAGATCGATATGAACGTGGTACCGTCAGCAGATGTTCTAGGACTTGCGCAACGATCTTTGAACACCCGCCTTCAGCCCGTGAAGACAATTCAAAACAAGGATAAGGCATTTCCAGCTCTTTGTCCTATATTCGAGCCGTTTTGAGAGACTGCCTTTACGGTTGCGATTCTGACGCTTGACATTTGTGTGGAAACTTGTGGGGCAATTGCAATTGCGGTGATAACGAAATAAACAGGTCAATCACCATATGCTCACGTTACTTTAACCTGAACCCCGAATGCAATCCTATCGCAAGCATGGCACCCCCGACTCTGTGTTCCGAGTCATTTTGCGTGCTTCACATGTCCAGCGGTTTCAGCGACTATCATTACTGCAAGACATGGCTCATCACCGTCTCAAGACTCGTAGAATTTCAGACAGCATTCTAAGTTTCGACTAGGTAGGCTACTAAAACGAATCGCTTTTCGAGGTGCCCGCATCAGCCCTCAATCTTGCACCGAACCCCGCCATGTCTTCCACTTACCTACACACTCCTTCAGACAATATCCACGTAGTTCACCATGTCAAAGCCGACTTTCGCACTGGTCCCAGGCGCCTACCATCACGACAAATGTCTACAACCGTTCGTCAAGCTCCTCAAATCTCGGGGATACGAAGCTCGAGCTACCTCGCTGAAGTCAGCTGGCTCGGCGGATGGCACAATCGAGGACGATGTTGAAAATATCAGAGACAATCTGTTGATGCCTTTGCTGGACGAGGGGCACTACATCGTTTTGGTCGTCCACTCTTTCGCTGGGGCGTCTGGTGGAAGCGCTGTTCAAGGGCTGACGCTATCTGAACGAAGCTCTCAAGGTCTGAAAGGAGGCGTCATTGGACTGGTGTACTTGGCTGCGTTCATCGTTCCGGCCGGTCTGAGCATATACGACTTCATGGACAGGGACTTGCGCCGTGGGCAAGATTTGATGTAAGTTGTCGTGTGGAATGTTTTGGGAAGAACAAGCATTGACTCGTGAAACGCAGAAAGACACCAACATGGTATATTGCAAGACTCCAAAAGAGACATTCTACGCGGACGTAGAGAACGAAGACTTGGCCAAAAGTCTTGTCGACCAGGTCGTAGGACACTCGACGGCTGGATTCGCCTCTGTCGTGCCACCAACAGCATTGCACGACGCGTTCTTTGACGGGCGCAGGGCTTACACCCGGACTGAGAACGACCAAGCCTTGCCTGTACAAGCCCAGGATCTCATGCTGGGAAAGTCTGAATCGGATTGGAATATCAAATCTATCAGCACTGGCCATAGCCCCTTTGCGAGTCACCCCGAGCAGCTTGCTGACGTTTTGATAGAGCTTGGGACCGCGTGGGCAACAGCCGAGGGAGACTCATAATCTCGGTCACCACAGTCGAGGCAACTCAGCGATAGTCGAGGTGTTGATGATAAGATACATATTGCATTCGAATGTTCGCATAAATGGTCAACCTGAAACTCCATCCCGCCTGCCATGGCGCCCACAGAAATGCAACAGATTGCCAGCCGTCTCTTTTAATAGTGCAGAAAGCAGCGCACGACCATCGTGGGTATCATAAGAGCCTTTATTCCTCCTTCTCAATCTTCTCCTTCTTCGCATCACCCCGCTCCTCGCCGCCGTCCTCGCGCGAACGTTTCTTGGAGTTATCGCCGTCCTTGTTGCGTCTCTCGTCGTTGCGATCTCCCCGACGCTCGTTGCGATCACTGCGACGGTCACCTCCACCTCCACGTCCACGGCCTCGTCCACCCCGTCCCCGGCCGCGACCGCGACCGCGATCATCACGGAAGCCTCGCTTTTGGTCCTCGTCCCGTCTCTCACGCCAATCGCGGTTGTTGGCCTTGCCATCATGTCGACGCTCAGGCTTGTCGGCTGGTCGAATCTTGCCGTCACGAATAGCTTGTACCTTTTCGTCGCAGTACACTTTCTTCGACATGACCAGCAGCTCACGTTCATTATACGTGGGCTTGGGATCTTGGTCGAGAAATTTCTGGGCCGTCTGTTCGTTGGCAAACTCCACGAACACACTGCCCTTGAAGCTTTTATCGTCGGCGCGGCGAAGACGAACGGCATTGGTCTCGCCGAAACGACCAAACCAAGCTTCGAGGTCGAACTGCGTCGAGGGCTGCTCCTGTCCGAAGCCCTTGACGTAGACGCTGCGAGCCATGGTCTTGTCCTCCACGACCTTCTGAATTTCATCCAAAGTCTTGTTCTCAAAATCCGCAGAAAGTGGTGTCTTGCGGCTGATCATCTCATCCTCCGTCACGTCCAGGATCTCGCTGTCTTTTAGAGCCTTGACGACCGCCTCATAGGGTTGGAATCGACGCATGCGCTTGAAGTCATGAATCGTCTTGATGGGAATAGGCTTGTTCTTGGTGCCCTCGACGCGGTCATACAGAAACTTGTCTCGCGCAAGGTTGGAGTCAGAAAAGTAGAACTCGACCTGTTTGCGAATGGCGGCAGGGTCATCACTAATGTCCCGCACATTTGGGTCGAATCTGCTGCCCTTGCCCTTCAGACCTGAAGTGCGATATTTGTTGCGGGGATCGTCATCCTTGTACTTGCGATACGAACCGTTCTCGGATGTCTCCGACTTTTCTGCAGGCTTGGATTCTTCGCTCGCCTCCTCCTTGGTACCATTGGTATTGCCTTCCGTAGTGACATTGGGCTCTTTGGCGATATCTTCGGCAGTGGCCGCATTGTCGGCCGAGTCCGTCTTGACTGGTGCATCACTAGCAGTCTCTGACTCGACAGGTGCATCGGATTGAGTACCATTTGCAGGGTTCAGCTCAGCATCATTGGGTAGCGAAGACGCAGCTGGGTCAGGCTTGACGGTTTCTAGCGCTGCATCAGACATAATGACGCCGTGTGGTGTTGTCACGACGGTTGTAAGTGTGAAGAAGCTGGCACGGCTTGCTTTAAGGCGAAGCTCTTTCTAGGTGGGGTGTTTGGAAGACGGTAAGGACGAAGGTCGAGGTGTGATAAGATGCGATAGGGATCGCTTAGGACAGGGAAAGTGATGAAATTAAATATGACTCTTTGCGACAGGTCTCAACGTTTCGCGCCAGTGGTAGTCTGGCGGTCGAGTTTGAAAGTGACTCGAACCTGGTGCGCACCGCGGAACTTTTGATGCGGAGCTCTGAAGCTGACATACTAGGGCAGTTTTACGCGACCAAACTTTTTGCCGTGCGGAAGGGGGAGCCGCGACCATCTCGTTGAAGTTCGCCCATGCACGTTAATTAAATAGCTTCATCGACTTTCTGCGAAGTGTGGATACCCAGCCCAGACACCGGCACTACGAAGCAGCTCGGCGGTCTCTCCATACATTCCCTTTCGGCCGTCTGCCGCTGACGTTCACCCTGGACATTGTCACCTGTCTGGCATATAATGGTTCGCAAGAAGCCGACACTGTTCTGTCTCAAACGAGGAGTAAGTATACTCTCAATCCGAGCGCTGACCATGTCCTCTGACACCATATAGGAGCTCCGACAATCATGGAACAAATATAACCTCTACAATCTCTCGCGATTCAGACCCGCAATATCGCAATCTGCCAACTACTTCAAATCAAAATGGGCGGCAAAGTCGAAGACTCGGAAATACCATGGCGAGCAGGTTCTCGAGAAGAAATGGCAGCGGCTATTCCACCCTACAATGCGAGCCGTTGTGCCAATGAACCCCAGTTATCTGGCACAGTCTGATGGTTCGAACGAATCTGCTGGCCGAGGATCGGGCCTCGAAGGAAAGACGCAACCACCTTCGGTCACACCATACCAGAACATGACCTTTGCTCCGCTTGAGAGGAGGCTCGATGTCGCCATTCACAGGGCGCTTTTTGCGAGCAGTGTTAGGCAGGCCAGGCAGTTCTGTGTGCACGGCTTCGTCAAGGTCAATGGACAGAAAATGGTACATCCGAGCTACGCATTGAATCCGGGCGACATGTTTCAGGTAGATCCGGATCGAGTTTTGTTTGCAACTGGTGCTCCAAAGAATCTGGTTGAGCGACGGGAAACGAGACGATTGCGGAATAAGGCAACGGAGGAGGAACAGGTCGAGGAGCCGCTGGTGGCACTGGAGACGGAACCCATGCCAGAAGAGGAAGCGAAAGCCACGCTGAAGGAGTTGTTGAAGCAGACCAAGAACTTGATGACAGCGGAAAAGACATCGGCATCTGCCAAGAGGAAGCGTGATATGCGAGAGCTACAGAAGTTGGTACAAAAGTCCATCTCGCGAGGCTCAAAAGGGCAGGCGCAAGTTAATCAAGATGCTGCTCAGCAGATGGATGCACTGATGCAAAGGCTCAGTATCCAGGTGCAAGCTGAGCCGGAGCCAGGATCTGCGCCCGCACCCGAAGTTCCTGAAAAATCACCCTCGTTGACTCCTAGGCAAAAGAAGGATTTGGAACAGATGCTGGCCGAGATTCACGAAAACCCTATCGATCCCAGCAAGCCGTACGCCACGCCATGGCGGCCTCGGGACTTTATGAGCGCGTTTGCTTTCATCCCGCGGTACCTGGAGGTGCATCACAAGGTTTGCAGCGCGGTGTATCTGAGGCACCCAGTCGTCAGACCTGGACTTGCTGAAGTGCCGACGCCTTTTACTCAAGAGCTAAATACTCTCGCATTTAATTGGTATCTACGGAGGAGATGAAACAATACTCAAAGATGTGAATGAGTGTTTCTCGCGTTGGAGATGTTCCTACCTACTCTTTATGTACTATACGACTCGGAGTTAGCACATGCATACCAAGCGAGTCGGGGCTTGAGCCTGTGTATATTACAAGAATAGATCTTGCTGGAATACCCATGATTGAACAGACTTGGTTCGGCCTTGCTTGCGGTGAGTACCCTGCTCAATACTGGGAACACCTCCATAGCTTCGGTCTTGTGGCGCGAGTTAGTATCGTTGGCTGAGGATCGCACTGTTCCAAAGTGCTGGCTAATAGTCCTGCATCAGGGTGAATAATGGTTGATAAGACGCCCAGGGCTGCGGACTACAGTTGGCCGCAAGCTTCGGGGGCCCATTGGTCTGCGCGGCCAGCTAGTTCAACTAACAAGCCCTCACTACCACCGCTGATTGTCCAACGAACAGGGGGGTCAAAACCTGATGTGTCAGCGAGGCCTATCACGTGACCATGTGCATGCATCCTGCATGAGATGCGTGCACCTTTGCAGCAACTGATTTGCAGCCGTTTGCATCTCTCCTTCAATTCTCTCACGCGTTAGCATTACGCTTTTGCGCTCGTCCCATCGTGAGCTGGGTGGCAAATAGGTCACTTTGTGGACAACAATGGATCATCCTTGCCAGGAAGGCGCGTTGCGAGAGCGGTCAAGGCAGCGCAGGCTACAGCCGCCACAAACTCCACTCACGATGCTTGGAAGCCCTCGCGTGCCTGCCACCTTGTTTCGTATCTCCTCACTTCGTCCCGAGCAACGCGCCATGAGGACTCTGCAGCCTGCTCAGTCCGGGAACTGAGGATAGTTACGGTGGCAAATTATAGCTGCTCATTCTCCTTTTAAATGGATGTGCTCTTCTCTTTCATGTTCTTCTAGATCATCATCCTCACTGACCATCACTTCTCATCCGAACTTTCAAGATGGCAGTCGAACTTCCTAAGGTGCCAGTCGCACACGATCAATTCATTGCCTATCTTGACAACAATCCCACAACACCCCTGCGTGATCTGGTCAAACCATACAAGGAGTATGAATCACGCCTTCGCGAGGTCTTTGCCCAGCATCGGTCTCATCCGGCTTTGCAGGACCCCGCAGTTAATGTTGTGCCTGTGTTCGCAGGTCAGGAGAAAACTCTGAAGACGCGAGCGCGCGATCCTGCCAATGATGCCAACGATGCGCAGTATATCATGCCATTGAAGGCCGAGGACCGTCGCGAGAACGGTTCCCCTGCCACTGCACAATCCCTCAAGGAGTTCAGGAATAATTTCAATCTTTTCTCCGAGCAGTCTTTGACGGACATGGATTGGAATAATGTTGTTGCTGCAGGTTCCTCGGTCGTCACGTCAATGCTTCCAGTGCCAGAAAAGTATCGCGGGTCGAAGCGTGGTCTGCGTGAATACTACCACCAGAAACTGGCTCCATCGAGCGATGTCGATCTCTTCCTTGTCGGATTGGATGAAGAGTCTGCTTCGAAGAAGATCGCTCAGATCGAAGAATGCATCAGAAACAGCGTTCTGGCCGAAACGACGACAATTCGGACCAAGAATGCCATCACCATAGCTTCCCAATACCCAACCCGCCACGTTCAGATTGTCCTCCGCTTATACAGCTCTGTGTCCGAAATTCTGACCGGTTTCGATATCGACTCGAGCTGCTTTGCTTACGACGGTAAACAGGTCTGGGCGACACCGCGTGGTATCACGTCATTCTGTTCACAGATCAACGAAGTCGACTTGACTAGGCGCAGTCCGAGCTACGAAACGCGTCTGGCCAAGTATGCTCATCGTGGCTTTGAAGTCTACTATCCGGAGCTTGAGCGTTCCCGCATCGACCCAACTCTCTTTGAACGCTCTTTCGTCCGAACGCTTGGACTTGCAAGGTTGCTGCTTCTCGAGAGGCTTCCCACCGAAAGCGATCGAGAGCAGTACCTCAACCAGCGTCGGATCGAGAGAGGTCGACCTCAGCTGGACTTCTGGGCACGCAAAGCGAATCGTCATCCACTACCCGGCAACAAGAAAGACGACGACCCTGAGGACATTCCGGACTGGGAGTTTGATGACGCTGTCGCCAACTATCACACTTTCACCGTCCCATACGGGCCTAAGTGAGTCGACGCATCGTGTGTGCTTGATTGATAGTCACTGACTGCATCCAGATACCATGCAAAGAAGATCGAGAGACTGCTTTTCACGAAGGACATGCTTCTAAACGCAGAATGGAACAAGAACGACAACCGCAAAGTCAATCTTCATCGCCATCCTTGTTTCCTCGGAGATGTCAAGTCAGTCATACATGACTGTTGTGGCGACTGCCCCGAGCCCACGAACGATGAAGAGCGTCAGGTCGCAGAGGAGGAGGGCAAGACCTACGTTTCGGGCAAGATCTCATTCCTCAAGGATGATCCCGGCAGGCAGCAAATCGGATCGTTTAATCCACTGACCGAGCATGACTGGACTGATATGGCATACCTTGGAAACACTCAGATTCTTTGTGAAGCCATCATTGATGGTGACAGCAACACAGTCGAGTCTTGGCTCTCCCAAGAAGGCAACGATGTCAACCACAGGGACCACAGCGGGCGGATGCCTTTGCACTTTGCCATATACTGTGGTCAGCTCGAGATTGTCAAAATCTTGGTCGATGCTGGTGCCCGTATCACATCTCGTGTAGCTGACGGTTTCACGTCCCTTCATATGGCTGCCGCTTGTGGCCGTGCTGATATCTTGAAAGTCATTGGCGAGAAATCCGAAGCTAACGAGGAGATCGAGGCCGAGAAGGAAGACAAGAAGAAAGCCGCCAGGCGTGGCACCGAAGATGTCGAAATGATCGATGTCGGCGAGGCGACAAATGGCGATGACGGCGACAATTCCCATGACGAAGACGACGGTGAAGACGATGACGACGACGATGAGGATTCAGAGGACTATGAACATTCTGGAGACGAGGACGATGATAGAATGACCCAAGGCTCGTTTGTCAAAGTCAAGGGGGAGGAAGACAAGGAAGAAGCACTTGACGACCCTTTCGGACCCGACTTTTTCGACTTTAACGTTCTCGCTTGGGACGCCCCTCTCAGTCCCGTGCATGTCGCTATCCTCGCTGGCAACGTTGAGTGCATCGAGACTTTGGTGTCGCTCTTCGGCGCGGATCCCCTGCTCCCTGTGAAGCTTCGCTCTTCGCCGTACGGGACAAACGGTTCTGCCATGCTTCCACTGGTGCTTGCATGCAAGACCGCACAGCCTGACGGACCGACCATCATCAAGAAGTTGATTGACCTAGGAGTCAAACCATCGCTCTCGGATTCTTCGCTGCTCTCGGCACTGCACGGTAGCGTTCTTCTCAACAACATCGAGGCGATAAAGACGATGATGGAGCACGATATGCCATCGACCAAGTCAGCCCTGAATTTCTGCAGCCTGATCAACCATCATTGGAGTCCTATTGCCAATCAGCCTCTTACGACCGCGATTCGGAACGGCTCAGAAGAGATGGCTCACGCTCTGCTGGATGCTGGCGCAAGCCCGAGCTTGTCCTTTGAAGATTTTGGCAAGGCATTCGTGAGAGCGGAGGAACAGAGCACCTACAAGAGAAACGTTGACAATGACAGACTACGAAAGAACTTTGCAGGCATTGAACAAGCCATAATTCTTGCCGCAACGCAAGACATACCGTCTGTCGTCAAACGCTTGGCTGAGGCTGGTGCCGATGTCAACTCGCTCAACGCTGATGGCGGTAAGCGAGTCGTCCACGAGTCGTCGTATAATCCAGGCAAGTCAGTGATTGATATCGTTGATGAGCGCATCAAGGACAACAAGATGCAGCTGAGCTCGTGCAAGGAGGCAACCACATGGCCAAACACCAATCGTCGTTTCGTGGTCGATGGCGAGCTCCAGTCGCAGACAATCCGAGCATCCGGCTACCAAGAGTCTGTTGCCGCGCTGGACCTTGAGTTTGCCAAGTGTGTACGCGATAAGATCGCTTATGTGCAAGAGCAGGGAAGGGCAAAAGCAAAAGAGAAGTCTGAAGACCCACATGATGTTGAGAAAAGAAACGATCTGGAAATGAATCTGCACGATCTGGAGGAGCTGCGCAGCTGGTTAGTCAACAATGGCGCAAAGCCGTTTGATGAGTTATATCCAGAGCACAAAGATGGCAACAAACGCAACTCGCACAACTATGGCACAAAAATGTATACTGACGACGAAGCCGTGTACAAATTCAATCTCACCTGGCAAGATCCTGGTGCGTCAAAAGAGAAGCAAGCTGCCTATCTCCGGCTGTTTGAGGCGGTTTGGAGGGGAGACGTCGAGACTGTGAAAGCCTTGACTTTGAAGCCAATCGACAATGGTACCGAAGAGTCTCTGCCACCTCTGCCAATCACGACGCAGGACGGCTTCGGCAACAGCACACTGAGTCTGGCTGTTGGTCGGAAGCACCACGCTCTTATCAGAGTCATTCTTGACATTGCGCAGGCTCAGTATCGCCCGGAAGATGATAACAAGAAGAAAATCCGCCGAAAGTACCGACTTCGCAGGGAGGATGACCCTAGCGATGACGAATCGGACGATGAAGACCCAGATGCGATCCCGATTACTTCTGAAGTCGTGGACGATCATTTCACGTTCGAAGATGTTGCAAAGCTGAACCAGACTGTAGGCAGCAAGGTTGCTGTGGACGAATTCATTGCAAAATCGTTCTCCATGGCCTTGTTCAGAGAGAACAAGCTCGACCATCGGAAGGACAATCTCCACGTGAGCGACTGGCAGCATATTGATCAAGTTGTTAAGTCGGGCATCATCAGCCAGTGGGGATTCCATGGATTATTCGAACACGCCTTTGAAATCAACGACATTGAGCTTTTCCGGTTCTTGCTCGCCACCGCGAAAGAGGCATCGTCTTTGAGACGCGAGGAAACCCCCAAGGACTGGTCATCCGACGCTACGATACAGCTCATACTCCGCAGGGCTATTCGCGACGGAAACATGCCTTTCGCCGAAGAGATCATCACCAGTATTGGCGCGTGTATACCTCTAGATGGCCTTGCTGCTCAAGTTGAAGTGCCTGAAGACCGCAAAGAAAAGCCTCGCTATTACCAAGGACTCAAGTTATATGGCAAGCACAAAGAGGACTGGGCCAAACAGGCTTCGGGGGATCGGACCGTGGACACTCCCAAGCGTGTCAAATACTCGCCTCTGCTGAAGGAGATTGCATCGCCGGTGGATCTCAATCCTAGCTTGCGTTCAATCGAATTCTGGCTTAGCGATGCGGCTATCCGGTTGTACAATACCTTTGGTCAGCGTCAGAAGAACGACAAGCGGGTCGCCCTCCTGACTGAGGATTCCAGCTGGGAATCAGTTGTGGCGAAATGGTTTGAGCTGCGTCGCGATCTTGCATTGCATCTTGCGGTGTTTAATTCAGACAATGAGGAAAACCTGAAGGTCTTCAAATATCTTCTGGGCATCTTCTCTGACTCCTTGGATAAGAAGAACAAGAGCGGCTACAGTCCACTGTGGCTCGCCTTCGCCAGACAAAATGTCAGCGCTGCCAGGTTGCTCATCGAGCGTGGTGCTGATCAGACAACTCGCGACAGATTGGGGAACAACATCCTGCATGCCATGCTCACGACAAACCAGTCGGGTAATCCTCTGGGTAAGACAGACAAGGAGGACGCTGAGTACGATCAATTTGAAGCCATGTTGAAAGCCATCGATAAACGACTCTTGGCCGACCTCTTCACGGAACGATCTTCCGTTAGGGTAACTGGCGTAACTCCATTTGCTCTCTGGATACATGAATGCCAGCTTGACTGGCGGATCTACGACATCTTGGAGAAGTACATGCCTGATGATGTCTACACCATGTATGACGGAAGCGGACAGACACCCATTCATAGTCTGGTCATGCAGGATCAACATGGTCTTCTTCTGAAAATCATCAGCAAGCGACCTGAGCTGCTTGGGCTCGAGAATGGCACTGGTCAGACACCGTTTGAGCTTGCACAGGCTCGGTTTATCCAGAAGAAAAGCTCCAAAGGCGTTCCAGCAATGCATCAACATCAGACGAGCTTCCAGTCGCGTCAGGCGCGTCGTCGTCGTCTCGACGGCTTCCAGGAGCAAGTTGACGTCAAGGAACCAACGGTATACATTGTGCTTCGTGACTTGATCAGGGGCAATCCACAAATCAAACGCAGGGTCATCAGCGTCAATGACGCCCGTGAGGTCTCGCGACGCCTGGCAGAAAAGCAAAAGAAGGGCAATCCGGCACAAAGCCCACACTATTATCGAGGTAGATATGGCGAGCCAGCCGAGAACCAGAACGACGATGAGGTCGATGAGCAGTTCAAAGATGGGTCTTCACTGCGATGGAGATTCCAAAGGGCTGGGAGCCAATACGGCGACGAGAGCGGGGAGAACACGGTAAAGATCCGAATTGCTGAGTAAGTCAACGGGGAAGTGACATCAGACTTGGGTGCGGCGCGGTAGAGAATGAGCTGGTGTGTCGAGCTGCTTTTCATGGATGGCAAGTGAATGGCAATATGGAGCTGCGGACTGGCATTTCGTCTGATAAGACTTACGAGCATTTCGCTATTAAACATAAAGATCAAGAATTAGTTTGCAGGGAAGCCTACATTCATGCTCAAATATATCGTTCATCTAAGGCATCTTTCTGAGCCACTATCTAACGAACCGCACGAGACCGGTCATAATCACACCGCGTTTATGTAAGCTATTGGTGCTAGCTGTCGAAAGTCTGTCTTCTCGAGCACACGCCGCATCATCATCTGATTCATCAGGATACCCACTTCTGCTCGAAGTACTTCCTGGGCTTACGTCCCTGTAAGGGTGTAATTAAGGCCAGTTCACATGAGTCATGAACCACCCAAGAATCGACTTAGCGAGACGCGTGTAGTGGGGCTAGGGGGACTGCAGCCGCTATTGCATTACCTATTAATGATCGACTTCAGGGGCACCGCGAGCTAATTCCGGGCCACTGCCACGTCGGGGTGGTGGGTCATGACTTATGAGCGCTGGCCTTACATGTCCATGCCAGCGCTGATCCCCCACGATGCCTCCGCATTAGGTCAGCCTACATCCCGCCTCACATCTTTCGACCTCGGGCTGATCTCAACCCGTTTCCACTCCCTTTAGCCTGAACAGAGATGCCTTGAATGCTTGCATCTCTTACAGATGGGTTCTGTATAGCTCACATATCGCGGAGGCCACTGACGTACCTCGACTCGAGGTATTTCTGAACATGTACAAAAGCCAACGGTGCGGTCGGGCTCGGGTCCCTTCGCACGACTGTTTTCCATCACCGCTAGCGTAGTCATCATGTTCGTACTGAAAGCAGCGGCGTTGCCGCTGACGTTATCTACTGTTCTGGCCGCTCCAACCGTGAGCAAAACTCGGAACGTTACGATTTCAGTAGGACACAATTCACATGTCCTTCGCCCTGACTTGTTTGGCTACTCCATCGAGCCTAGCTCGACGTACTCCTATGTTTCCAGCCAGTTTGCGTTCAATCTATTGTCACTGATCTCTAACACCATCGGCAAAGCTCCACCAATCCGCATAGGAGGCACGACTGCTGACGAGATAACCATTGTTCCGTTTGTCAACAATACGTCGGGCTACAGTTCGACTGATAGCGGATCGTCCGGGGGCAACAATGATCCAGCAACAATTCAAGTTGCGCCAAAGTGGTACCAGACGTGGAATAGATACTTCCCGTCCGGAACAGATTTCGTCTACTGTCTGAACTTTCACAACACTTCAGGTCATTGGCAAACTGCTATTCAGGAG
Source organism: Cyanodermella asteris (assembly GCA_900618795.1). Classification (NCBI taxonomy): domain Eukaryota; kingdom Fungi; phylum Ascomycota; class Lecanoromycetes; order Ostropales; family Stictidaceae; genus Cyanodermella; species Cyanodermella asteris. Next base: position 2,998,759 of record UYJD01000001.1, read on the forward strand.
GCGAAACTCGTCTTTGCTTCTCTTGGGTCTAAGCTGAAGCGACTTGAATTCGGCAACGAGGTTGACCATTGGACCGCGGAAAAGTGGCGTAATGCTAGCTGGGGGACGGTGGAATATACATCGCAATTCCGAGATTTGCGAAGCGAGATTGAGAACCTTGCAGAGTATAAGAACCTGACTTCGCCGCCGCTGTTTCAAGCTGGCGTGTTTGCCGATCCGCCCTGGGTACCAGACCAGAATGTGGACGTTGACGACTTTGACATTGTCAATCTCACCCAGAAAGCTGGCTTGACCAACGATGGAACTTTGTCAAGCTATGCCATGCATCTTTATCCCCAGTCGAACTGCGACGCCGCACGAAAAGCAAGGCTGTCGTTGAATCTGTTGTCAGATCACTCCGTCCTCTGGACGAACGTATCGCAGTATATTCCGGAGCAACAAGCAGCTTCTGCAGCAGGTGCGCCACTTGTGTTTGGAGAGACCAACAGTGTGTCGTGTGGAGGAAAGAGCGGTGTCAGCGATACATACGGCGCTGCACTGTGGACTCTCGACTATGCCTTGATGTCGGCAAGTCTCGGGATCGAGCAGATCTTTTTCCATCTCGGCGACCAAAGCGAGTATTCGGCGTTCACGCCACTGCCATACACCTACATGAACCAAAGCTTGCAGGCTGGAATCAGGGCGAACTTCTACGCGCATTTGTTCATTGCGGAAGTCATGTCAGGCAGGAAGAACCTCAGCATCGAAGCCATTCCCAGCGCGAATGCGTCTGGCTTTAGCGGGTACGCTGTCTCTGAGGCTCGGAAGGTGTCGCAGCTGGTGTTTCTAGGCATGGGCGTATGGAACTCGAGCCAAGGCGTTTCCAATCCGTCCACACTGGCCGCGACCGACTCGAAGTCTGTGAGTTCCGGGGTGCGACCTTTGTCTGTTCTGAATATCGGCACGCCATGGAAGAAGGGGTCGAAAGTGAAAGCACTACGCATGCAGGCTCCTGGCACGAACGCGAAGAGCGAAGTCAACATTTCAGGATTGACCGTGAATTCTGCGACAGGCAAAAAACAGGGCAAGATTGCTTCTGAGACATACACGGTAGGAATGAGTGGAGGTTTGAGTGTGAAGCAAAGCAAAGCAGACGCGCTGTTACTTCAACTCATTTCATAGCTCTAATAGACCTAATGCGATTCGAGACACGGATTGCCTTCGGATTATCTTCGTGCTTTTCGGTCTGGGATCAGTCGTTCGAGTACGTAACGTCATACCTAATGTTGACTGGGCCACCTTTATACCTTGCTACTAGAAATGCGTTGCTGGCTTGAGAGATACAGTTCTGTCCGGGGCTGAAACCACGGATTGAAAATGGACATGGAAGAATGCACTGATCAGCTACCTTTACATGGCCTATATTCGATAGACCATCCCAAACCGGCAGGTCGAATGCCAGAGTGCTTACATTAAGCGAGAGGCGCAGTTGATAAGCCCTGTAGTATGCCATCAATCAGGCCTCGGGGTGGAGCATGCCGTAGTTCTAGTCTAATGTAGTCTTTGCCGAAAGGTATCTTGAGGCTTCGGCCACAGCAAATGAGCTCGTTTGACAACCCCGAGCTGGCAAGACTGGACCAAGTAGAGTGGGCACGGATGATAAGGTGTCCGACCCAATTGTAAAGGGGATATTAGCCCTGAAATCAAGGTTAAACGGATCTCGCACTTGGTCTATGACGCCAGCGTGCTTCACTTGATTCTCGTCGGCATCTGTGCCGTAACCAACAAATCGCGTATACACCAGCGTTTTGAACCACACTCCCACAGTCAGCCGGCCATTCGATCGACTGAATCGATTTCTTGTATGGCGCATTACTTGCCCTCGCGCCGAAGCAGCCTAGTGAGGTCTTTTAAGATCATGGAAGTCATGGTGTTGAGAAAGCGAGCCGCACTGTTGAGGTGGAATCTTATCTTGAAGCCTGAAGATCACCGCCGTGGTTGCATTCATCCTTCTGACATCCACACAGCTGTAACCGCCGGTTCTGCCTCAACCTATCGCGCGATATCAGAGCAGTCAGGATTAGCATCCTGGCCGTCGCATGCGAAGTCGTCTCAATTCTTTCCAAGTCACCGATGGAATGTTGTGACTCGAGCCCGCCCTTCCATATCCCACTTGACTGACAGCCGCGTGTCCCATGCCTACGCACACGCGATATTGACCAGTGTGGCCCAACTTTCGAGTGACTACGCCAAGTGAGCACGGAGACGAAACGCTAAGATGAATCAAAAAAGTGGAATGGGCGCTCGCTGACTTGCCAGTGTGGCAAACGCCATTTACGTGCGTTTGTCCCCGCCCCATCGCCAACGTCTAGCCATCCATACCACGGCTGTGCCACCCTGTTACCATGCAGGGGTGCTTGCGCAAGGGACGCGTCTCCACTTCCTTGGTCGAAATCATGTAGATGAAGTCTCGAACCGTCATCCAGGAGCCAGCTCGAGATATCAAGCCAACCGTTATCCGAGCCAGCAAGTGAAAACGCCCGGATCCCAGCTTCACTAGTCAGTAACGAGCCGCAAAAGGGTCACGTCGTCGCACCATCCCTCGAAGCCGGTCGAGGTGAATATTGTGGGCCTTAAAGATATTCCCCAAGCATTGTTGCCATGTGGCTGTGGAGTTTGCGGTCCGGACTTCTCTTTTCTGTACGACTCACGCGGCCGTTACCTCGGCGAATTTGCAAAGTCCTACCAACATCACTACGGCTACGAGCGTTTGCATGATACTGCAAGCCAGCGGTCTGTCTGTGCAGGTCGGAACGGCTTGTGATAGTATTGATCATGTCCATACCTGATGACCAGATTCAGTACATGCTGGCTCATGGCGACGAGTCGCGGGCTCCGGACCTCATTGCGGCCGCCACACTCGGCCTCGTGATCTCGATTGCAGGTGTTCTGCTACGTCTACTAGCTCGGAGGCGAGTTAACCAGAAGCTCAAGAGCGACGATTGGTGGATCATCATCGCTGTCGGCATTGATGTGGTCATGAAAGCTATCACATTTTGGGCTATTGCGCTCGGTTTTGGGAAGCATAGCATTTTTGTGAAGAGTGCAAAGGAGGCCGCCATTGTGAGTACTTTTTAACGTCACCAGAATCACACTGACAATCGAAGCTCGGTCTCGTCAATGAACTGCTTTGGATCTTCGTCACCACGCCGACCAAGCTATCCGTGCTCTGCCTTTACAATCGCCTCTTCACTTCCAAGTCACTATTCAGATGGAGCCTACTCATCGGCCTAATCATCAGCGCTTATAGCGTCGCATACGGAGTCGCCCTCGGCTTCCAGACGATCCCCTTTCGCGCACAATGGACCGGAGAACCCTCATGGTCAGCCAACATGAACGCCCTAATCGGCTCCGTCGCCGCCTTGGACGTGGTCACCGACATCATGATAATCTCCAGCCCCATCCCACAAATCCTGAACCTCAACCTCAACCGCCAACGCAAGAAGGAACTCCTCGGCGTATTCGGAGTCGGCGCGATCGTCGTCGTGTTCGGTGTCGTGCGCACAATCTTCACGAGCATCACGCCCGTGGATGATCCCTCCTACAACTCTGCCGAATGTGAGATATGGACGCTGTTGCAACCTAGCATCGGCGTCTTTTCGGCGTGTCTGCCGTGCTTGCGCCCCTTGCTTCCGGCCGGGCTCCGTGGATCGCGCGCCGACTCGAGGCCGGCGTACATGAGCAGGAGTGTCAAGAAACGTTCGACGATGGATTATGAATTGTTCTCGTACGGTAACGACAGCTACGGCATGGATAGGAGGATAAAGGTCGAAGGCGGCGTCGGAAAGGGTGGTCTTCAAGACGGGATTCGAGTTGTGAGGGGTGTTGAAATTACGTACGAGCCGAAAGTGTGATCTGAGATGGGATGGCAGAAGTAAGCCTTTGCCAGACCTGGTTTGGTCCGACCGGGTCGCCGCACAATTAAATGTTCACCAAACAAGTGCGAATTGCTATGTGAAAGTGAAATCAGAGGCCTCTATTTGCTTTCAAAACACGCTGCAAGGACACGATCTAGCTTCTGACCCCACCGACCTGACTCAACAGCACTTCACCGACCATCGACAACTGTAGCTACCAGGGGATCCCGGAATTCTGAACACAGGATCTAAGCAGCCTGAACGACGAGGACACCGCGCTCGTTATGGACAATCTTGACGTTCGGGCCGATGCGAGTAAAGTCCACCGCCACAGTCTGTCCAATCATCGTGGTATCAATGAGCACACCGGGAACGTAATCGCCGTAAGCAATCTACACAAAGAACGCACAGTCAGCAAAGTTGCCTTCTCAACGGCAGGGTTCCAACTCACGTAGTAAGTATTGACCGGCTGGATCTGGTACTTGACATTCGGCTGCGGCGTGAAAACAGCCGTAGGCAAGGCATCGCCAGCACCGGACGAGCCACCAAGGCCAATAATAAAGTTGTCTAGCACGTATCGTCAGCTGAAATTCCCCGGATATCCGAGTTTTACTACTCACTCTCCCTGGCGTCGGCCATGCTGAAATCCGGCTGCGTATCAATCTCAAACGCGTTCGGGAACGCACTCGGCGCCGGCTCGCTCGCATCAAAGTACGGCGCGTCCTTGCGAACCATCAAAGACAGAGTCGTGCCGGGCACGGGGCTGCCATCGTCCTTGGCCGTACCGAGGTTGACAGGCGTGATGCCCTTGACATTGACGGCCACGCCGTCGGCGGGGGTGCCGTGCGAGTTTCCGCAGGTGGCGTAGAATTGCTTGTAGATGGAGAAGGTGGCCTTTTGGTTGACGGGGGTTTCGGCGGCGTCGAGCACGTTGGTCCAGATTTTTCCTTGCACGGAACCGGTCACCTTGGGGAGTTCGCTGAAGACGACGTAGTTCTGGTCGGCACCGGAGGTGTTGGTGATTTGGATGCTGTACTTGTTGACCATCTTGGCGGTGAAGGGGGATTCCTTGGGTGGTTTTGAATTGGTTGCGGATCGGTGCTTGATGTGCGAGTTTCTTGTGCGAGTGCTGGTTGATGGTGATGAAGAAAACGCAGAAACATGCATTTACTTATACTCTTGCATGTCTGTTCGTCGAACAAAGTGATCTCTTCCCGACTGGCCTCAGCTGTACCAATTTCGGTGGGCGCCGTGAGTTGTAGGTTCACATAGCAACATTGTCACACGGCTTCAGCTCAATCCTCGCCGCCACGATATACACATGATTGCCTTATGGCGTTTGAGGATTCTGAATGAGCTGAGCTGAGCTCATGCCATACCACAGTTGATCTCGACTACAAGCTGTTCGAGACCGAAGCCATCAGAGACGATGATGCGGCTGGGATCAGCTGTCTGGCAGTTCTCTGTACCACGAAGCCCGTCGGCGCTTCTCGATGTATACTTGGTAAAGGGGTCTCGGCGAACGGTCCCCGAAATAGCATAGTTAAGTTGTACGACCACTGGTACAATCACTTGTAGTCTGCGTGATGCAGAAACGAGGAGAAGCGCGCTCACGACACGTGGCGTCTCACGTGGGCCGTGCGGGGCGGCTGACAGCAACATCAAGCGAGCATACAGGGATCTTTGGCGCTTTCAACTTCCAAGCTGGAAGCGCGAGCGTCTCCCTCATTGATCTTAGCATGCGGATGGCGCCGATAGGTTGTCGTTCTCACAAGGCGTCGATGGCGCTGGTACTTGGTCCCTGACCACAGGCGTATGGGTAGGCTGACGAACGTCCAGCTCGACTCTCGATATAGCTTACCTTGTGGTTGTCAACCACCGCTTTGCGCATTTCCAGATGACCGATTGCAGCAATGGATTTCTTAACCTTCTCCACCATATCTAGTGCTTTCTATTCATTGGAGATACTTGCTCACCTTGATCACTGTTCCTATCGCATTGTGCACCATGTTGGGTGACTCGTACCTCATTTCGGTCACGAATCAGTCTGGTTACACGTCAAGCTATTTCCTCTTCTCAACAAGTGCCGACATTAAACCGATACCAAGTCCTTCGGAACTCAGAACAAGCGTTCTCACTACTCTTCCCAACGTGCCAGGACTAAATGGAACCGCTACCACCAGGATCTCCAAGAAGCTCAGTGCGATTTGCGGGAGAGTCTGTACATACAACGGCGAAGTTTACCGCGAAGTACTGGATCGTCGAAGTGTCGATCTGAGCCGTCCTCTTGACGACGGTACAGTCTCTGCAGGGAGTACATTGACAGTGGGTTCCAAGAAACTCCAGCCATACTTCCAGGATGTCACGGACATAGGAAGGGGCCGTCAGTCGGGGACTCACGGGAACCAATGAATCAAGGATCAGCAAGTACGGAGGTACGGACGGCGGAGTCAGACTCCGAGGAGAGCTAGGAGAGTGGGGAG
>UYJD01000001.1:3009653-3103993 GCA_900618795.1 Cyanodermella asteris
GGACGACCCGGAGCTGATCCCAGCCCGAATGCCAGGGGCATTCAATCTGATCACCAAGCCTGACTTCACCTTTCAAGAGGCAGCAGAAGGTAAGCAACGGTGCCGAGCTGAAGAAAGTCCGAGAGGCTGATGAAGTACAGAGGAAATGGTCATCGGTTTCGGTTTGCCCTGGCAGGGGGGCAAACTATCGCGGATGTTCGGAAATCATCTCCTTTTCACTCCTCGCCCTTCCGTGAGGTATGAAATAAGGCCTCGGCCAATCTTTGGCATTGCCATTGGTGACCTGGATGTACGAGACCATTTCGATGCTGCCGTGTATGATGTATGTACGATAGACTTTCAGGCTCTGCAGCGTGATGAGGTGCACCTGATTCACGACGACAGAAATCGCCTTAGCATCGCGAAGCTTTAGGCAATCTCCGAGGTCCCTCCAGTCAAGTCCTAGCTTGCCCTGCCGAATTAACTATTTTCCATTTGCATCCCGGCGTAGGACGATCACGTGACCTGCTCGGATCGGATTCACATTACCACCGTTCTGGATTACCACCGTTCTGGACGTTCCTATGCATCTTTTGAATATGGAAGCGTACCTCGATGACACCGTACGCCTTTGAATGCCCCCATTAAATCGCTGTGTGGTGAGGCACAGCCGAAACAACTTCAACCACTCTCCTTCGACGTTGCAAGAACTTCCCTTCGTTGGCGATTGTTGGAGCATTACGACTGCATATTCTTCGCCCGTATTGCAAATCAAACCGGGGATATGTGCTCTTGTCTGGATCCCTTCCTCGCATCCGTGATCGCACTTGCTCCACATGGTACATCTATGTCTATCTTGTCGCATGTGCGCCTCACACAAGGGCAGGTTTTCCGGAGACGTTTTGCTCATATGTCTACCTATACAACTGATTTTTCTCTCATGCTCATGGTCATATATCTTCTGTACAGACCTGTTTTGTTTCCATGTCGTTTCCAATCTTCTCGTAGCTGGGGCAAAAGGTTGTAGTAAAGGCCTCAGTAATGAAAGTTCAAGAACATCCGCCATGTCAACAACACAAACCATCCTCCTCGATCTACTCACTGAGTCCGGAGCCGAAACCTAATCTTCGACATCTCCATATTCGTTTTCCCGATAAACTCAGAATGAAGCCTCTAGCATACCAGAGCTGTTGCCCCGCTAATCCTTCACCAACATCTCATCACAAGCAGCCCAAAACCTCTCCTCCCGCCGCAAAGCAACCCTCGTCATCCTTGGATCCAAGCTCCGGCCGTGGGCTGACAGACTCCATACGAGATCGGCATCCTATTCACCAGCTTCGTGGTCTCGACCGGATTTGCATTCTAGGAAGCATTCGGAGCCGGATCGTGCCTCATCGTGCCGCTGTCCATCTGGCGTGCACCCTTATTCCTTCCCTTTATGGCCATGTTGATCATGTGTTGCATGAGCTGCGGCATCACCTTCTGGTACATGGCCGCGTTTCAGCAACTGATCTGGGGATGCAGCGTCTTACCCTTCTCACTCGGTTGGCTGCCATTCCTGTTCTTTGGAGTGTTCGCGGGGTGGCTGGCCTGGAGATTGATTCTAATCATACCGGCGCAATACATCGTTGCGCCCGGTGCTCTCGCCGTCAGGATCACGAAAATCCCGTCGTCACGATGCCGTTGGACGATAGTTCTTTGGCAAAAAGCTGCTGAACACACGTCTTTGCCACAACCATTAATGTCCTGCTGCGCATATCTTGTTTACACTGCGGCATCGATCATCGCAAGTAATGCCTTGCCAGGTCGCAGTAAGGGATCGCGGCCCGGCTTGGTGGGCGTCTTGATTCTGTATGGAAGTGATGTTGGCCTTGGATTTGCAGGCACGATCGAGGTGCAAATCAACAAGGGCCATGGTGAGTCTCCAGCCGACGCAGTCAAAAGCTACCAGGACTGCATTATGGTTCGGCTTTGCGGTGGCGATAGCTGCACTCATTCTGAACTCGAATTCTGTGCGCACGGCGAAAGATGACAGGGAGGCGTAGGCAAACGAGGCTGACGCACTGGCTATGGTGGACGCCGATCGACAGAGCGACGCATTACACGACCGGTGTTTGGTTGCGACAGCCGACCGCATGAATAGGGTCAACTGGATCGTGATGCTCCTGGTCGTGGGAGAACTTGACATGCATATCGGCTCAGCACGTAGCAAGGGACTGACTAGGGGGTTTGGAACTGCACGAGCGGTCGAAGCTCCTGCGTTAGACTGACGTGCGGTACCACACACACACACGGCCTGGTCCGACGGGGTTGCCTTGCACTTCGTGTTCCGAAGCATGCCAGCGGCAGGGGACATGACGGAAGGTACGTGACCAGGAGATACCGGGGCATATGCGAGACCTTGTCAAGGTACAAGGGATGGTGCGCTACTTCCGAGTGGATATGAAAGTCTGGTCTCGTTTCAAGCTACGGAGGCAGGTCTCGGTAAGGATACTTGCATCCGAGTTCTCGTATACTCTACAACTGTGTGCTCGCTTGATGCAACAAAGCCCCCAAAGATAAAATACAAATATTCATGCCAGATACAAACTAACTGGATCTCAGGCTACCGACTCAAATCATGCGGCCGGTCCACTTAAAGAGCCGGCCCAGCCACCCTCTCCGCCCTCCGAATACTGTTACTCCCCTCGCTCGTATCATCAACCGGCTCGTGCTGCACATGAATGTCCGTAGTCTTCCAAATCTGCCCTCCCGCCAACTCGTTATGCCCACCCGGTGCCGCCGTAATATCCGTGACCACCGCTCTCAGTGGGTGTCTGATATCGCCATGACTCCTCGTATCTTCAAGTTCGAGATACTCCGAGTTCAGAAAATGCTTGTCGCTGTGACTCTGCTCGTGCAGCAGCGTGCGCCGCCGTTGTTGCTTATGAAACTGGTAGCTTCGTTCGCCGGAGCGAGAGATGGTCGCCGGGTTCTCTCCTTTGAGCCAGCGGTACAGGCGCGGCATGCAGGGGAGGCAGGTGCAGATTATGCCGGAGGTAATTTCGGCTTCGGCGAAGAAGAGGAGGCGGGGCTGGTAGTATGTTAGGTCGGTGCTGGCGGAGGTGCGGATGCGGACGACGACGCCGATGATGCTGAAGACCGGGGCGCTATAATTATGTCAGCCAAATTGCACACTGGAGCCCTAGAGGCAGCAGCTTACATGATCCCGACGGTGAAGATGCCAATGATACCGAATCTCTTCTCCCGACTCAGCTTCAACTTCCAGATGAACAGCAGCGGCAGTATCAGGATCGTGACGTCTGACAGCGTATTCCACACGCCACTAGCGTCCAAGATACCGACCAGCGAGGCACAGTGCGCCGTCGTAATGCTCTTATCCCAAATAGCATCCCGCGGCCAACACTGGAAGATCTTGGCAAACATCAAGCCCCAATAGAAGCCCGTGTTTGCACCCATGACGACTACAATCGCCCACCAATTCTTGCTGTACTTGAGCGGCGCAAAGATGCCCAGATACAGGTAGAGCAGCGAGACCTTGGTGGTCAGGATGCTCATGGAGTAGACGATCTGGGCGATGTTGTTGTAGTAGAGGAGTTGCATGGCACCTTCTTTTGTGATGTTCCATTCGTGAATTCCGCCGCCGTGGTCCATGACATAGGCGACGACGGAGCTGTAGCCCATGAAGAAGGCCCACGAGGCTATACACAACCAGTCTTCGACGTTCCATTTTTTGAGGATGCCGAGACGGACAGCGGAGCGGGTGGCCATGAGGACACTTGGGATGATCAGACAGACGCATTGAGTGACTCTGTTGAGTAAACGTCAGCTTCAGGTATCCCATGTATGCTTACTTCATCATGGATGGTGCAGCTTTCGGACATGTTCGTACAACCATAACGTAAGTCAAATTGTCTCGGAAGCTGCACTTACATATTCCAATTATAGAGATTGTCTGGGGTGTTGAAGTCTGAGGTCTGCCCTGGAGGCGGCGTCATGGCCGGTTTGGCACTGCTTGTGATTGTGGCCATGGTGAGAGTCTTTCTCACTCAGTGGAGAGTCTTGAGACTACACTTCTGGTGGCCTTGCCCGGCGAAGGCTCGCTTATGGCTTTTCAGAGTCACAAGTTGCCTGAATGAATTTGTCACAGCCAGACAAGAGCGTAGGTCGTGAAAGCTGCAGGCAACCACGACAGTGAGCAAGGACGAAGAGAACAACTTCTTAATGTAAGTGGGTAGCTTGCTCGTTCGATCCTGAAATGGATAGGAATTCTATCCTGGGGTTGGAGGGAGTCGTCGGTCGAGTGACAGTGGCGCCGACCTAACATGCAACGGAGGTGTGGGCTGATTGAACTACGGTGAACGCTTCTGAGTTGCTTCCTCCGGCGTAGCCTCAAACGGTTCGCATCCCGGGGGTCCTTCTTCCCTTATCTTATGTGCCGTGTTGACTTGGCAGTTCAGTTCACGAACGAAAAGAGGTTATGATCCGATTCGAGTCGCATGATAGACCACGCAAATGCAGTCGGCAAACATGAAGAACCAGCCTCGAGACTGCATGAAGCACACGTGGGCTGACAAAAGTGGCGCTAGAATATGAGGGTGTGGAGGCAGAAAACGAGGAGATGGAAAGGCCCGCAAGGGAAGGAACCAGGCCGCTTGCTGGAACGTTGGTTCTGTCAGGTAGATCAGGCTAGGCAATGTGCAGTAGATTGAAAGATCAGGGGGAGATCTCAGTAGTTTTCAGGCGCATCGCAAAATGAAGATCAGGCTGTGTTGTCGCAGCGAAGCGATGCTCGTTTACACAAGACCTTGTTCATCAAGCACCAATAGCACGGTCCAAAGTCGTAGCCGTACGCTAAGATTGGCAGCACAGGGTACCGAACAACGTGAGATGATCGTCCTGCTCAGACCACGTAGGACCGGGCTTCGACGTCCTAGCTCTGACAGTTGCTGGAAGCCTTCTCGCACTGCCAAAGGTATCGACTTGGGGTACACCCTCTCCAGATAGATTCCGTGGTTGGAGGTGAAAGTTCATGCATGCCGCTGATCTGTTTCGCAACCCCAGAACGACAATGCTTCCGCCTCTAGAGCACAATCAACGTATCATGTGGCTATGAGCCATGTCGAGAAGTCGGCGCCAAGCATACGCGCAGGATTTGGTAGGGTTGAAGAAGTCGGAGCCTGCACAGAAAAAGACGCAGGACGTAGCAAGACAAGCTCTCAATGGCCGAATCGCAATAAGTCCTAGGTGATTCTCAGCGTAGTACATCCGACCCTTGTCCGGCAAGAATCAACGGTGTGAGAGGACTAGTGACTGTGGCAGGAAAGCATCGCCTCCTGTCCATTCTACCTCAGGAATCGCTCCAGATTCAACGATTGGCACTTGATGTGCGAGTCTGTGGTGCTTCCATTGCACGGGTACTTGAGCTCGACAGGCGGTACGAGCCAGACGTCTCCACCGATGGCAAAAGCCAAAGATGTGAACCGCTGTGAAACGCTGTGTCGGCGCCCGCTTAACGGGAGTACGAGCTTGGCCATTGCTGTGCCCCATGTTTGACGGTCGGAGGCTTTCATCCGGACGGGATAATGTCAACGCCAGGTCTGCATATCAAGTCTGCCTCCAACGTTCGAACCATTATTAACGGTGTGGCAGGCAAAAGGGTTTTCTGGTCCGGGGCGCGGGGAATGTGGTTGGAGAAGCCGGGCGTCCATGCTCCTGAACCAGGGTGACCTTCAGCTGCGGTGATGGGCTGCATGCCCAGATCTTTCGACGTTCAGCTAGTTGTCAAGTTGTAGGCAGGAGGTCAGGCTCGGACAGCAGATGACGAGGCGAATCCGCTTGCACTGTGGCCGTCCATGGATGAGAGCGCCAACCTATAGAATGGCGGAGACGGAAACGGCAGGCTGGCAACCGAGTCAGATGTCCTTAGGGCGCGCTGGGGTCTGATCCTTCGAGGACGCGCATTCCCTATCATCGGACGATTTGCTCGCTTAGAGGCAGACAACGAGTTGATTGGGCCAGGGACATTTTCAACGGAATGTCAGCAACGTGGTCTGCCATTTGCGCTGTTTCATGGCGACTAAGGGTGGTCAGTCAATGCAACGCACGGCAAATAGGCGCACGACTGACAGTTGGACAGAGCTATGAGACTGTTGAGCATGGGAACAGTGCGAGGTGGAGAGTGGGAGTGAGGGAGGATTTCGGGGTGGTGGCGTGTCAGGCCTTGGTTGAAAACACGACTCTTTCTTGTGACCAATAAGCTGAAGGCGGCTGCAAACTCTCGTTTCTTGCTGCAACCCTACTCTTTTCCCCATACCACTCACATGGCATCGAGAAAGTTGCACGATCGCCATTACACCGGACCCTCTTGTCGCGGTGAGATACATCTCTCCGCAATGCACGGAACAATCGCTGAGCAGCCGCCAAACTCTCGTCCATTGCTGTAACTGTTGTTCTTGTGCAAATCGAAAGCCAGCTTGAATCTGTTTGGCCTCAGTGCCCTGACACGACAAACCGTTAGCTCTGTGCTCAGTCTGTACTACATTGCACACGCGAGTCGTACAAACACACAAGGCATAATGTTATCCCTGCGTCCGGACAAGCGGCGTGGTGAGTTGTCACAATCCCATCACCACGTCGACCCCTGTCCATGAGACCCACACCGTCTTGCTTCTTCATTCAACCCCGGATCCTCGCTCGGTATCTGGCACATGTTGACTGAAATCGCCGGCCGTTATCCTGGATCCACGCGGGCCGCCTGCGGTTCCAGTGCTCACTACTACCTTCATCCCAGCCTGATCGGACATTCTGTCGTAACGTCCTGGCCGGGCCTTAGGACACGCCGCCACTCCCTCTCTGGTCGACAGCCTTTACCTCATCCCCACCTTGCCTGTTGGGAAATGCATTACGAGTCTGTGTGGTTGCGGTGGCGGCACACGGCGCCGTGCTGTTCTCATTATCTCACCCGGCCTGAATTGACTAAATGCCCTTGGCTTGAGTCTGAGGACCGAGCAGTTCTCGTGCCGACGCCGTCGTCCGCGCCATCAGCTGGTTCGAGAAGCTGTGGACATCTTCCTTTCGATATGAACACTTCCTAGCGTCTCCGCCGCCTCCGCTTGCCATCGCTCATGTGGTTGCCACGCGACGCGGCTGCTTAGGGCTAGGATAAATCCGTTGCTGTCGTCGGCTCAAACTCAGCACCTCCTTGCTGCATCGCTTCGCGCGCGACGAACCCCTTATCAAACCCTTTTCGGCTTACGAAAAGCAGCGTGGTACCATCGACTGCCAGTCCAGACTCGCTGATATCTCTGACAGCGGCAAGCGAGTGGGTCAGACACTGCGTTTGACCTGCCGCGCTTGTGAATCGCCCTGTCGCATGGCTCAGTACCCTGGCCGATCCATTAACGTCTTGCCCTATTGTTGGCCTCCCTTGATAAGCCACAGTGCAGAGCTTCGTCCCTTATAGACTGACCCTGCCGTTCAAACCTTCCCGGAAGTCTGCCTCATCGCCTCTCTACACCTATCCTTGTCATTAAACGCATCTCGAGTGCGATCAACATGGCTTCAGCATCGGCTGAAAAAAGTACGTCTACCGTCCAATGCTTATGAGCTTGTGACTGACTCACCCCGAAAGTTCCCGCTACGGTCAACGAAATGCCGAGTGAATCCTCATTGAAGAGTCCACTCGATCATGGCGAGACTATCGCTGAGGTTGAGCCTCAGTGCCCGTCGCATATCACGGAGAAGAAGCTCGTCGCCAAAATCGATCTCCGCTTGATTCCCATCCTCATGCTGGTGTACATTCTCGCCTTTCTCGACCGTGTCAACATCTCCAACGCTTTGACCCTGGGCATGCAAAAGGAGCTCAAACTCAACGATGTCACAGACCAGCAATCAAACATTGCGCTCGCCATCTTCTTCGTTCCATACGTCCTGCTCGAGATTCCATCCAACTGGCTACTCAAGAAATTCCGTCCAAATGTCTGGCTGTCAGGATGTATCACACTTTTCGGCATCTTCATGCTTGCGCAAGGCTTCGTCAAGAGCTACGGAGCATTGTTGACCACGCGCTTCTTCCTCGGCCTCGCCGAAGCAGGAATCTTCCCAGGCTGTAAGTCGTCCCGTGAAGCAAGACAAAGAACCAGCCCACTGACCGATTCACAGGCTTCTACCTCATCAGCTTCTACTACAAGCGCAGCGAATCCCAAACACGCTTCACCTGGTTCTTCAACTCCGCCACCATCGCCAGCGCGTTCGGGTCCTTGATCGCCTCCGGCATCGCAACCATGGACGGTGCCCAGGGGCTCGCCTCCTGGCGCTGGATCTTCATCATCGAGGGAACCCTGACAATCTTCTTCGGCATCCTCTCCTACTTCCTGATCGTCGACTTCCCCTCCACCGCCAAGTGGCTCCGCGAAGACGAGCGCGCCTACATCATGGCGCGCAACAGCATCGACCGCAACGTCGAAGCCGAGCCGATCACCGTGCGCAGCGTCGGCGCCTTCTTCACGCACGGCAAGAAGATCATGGGCGGCTTCATGTATTTCGGCACGTTGATCCCGCTGTACAGTTTCACGTACTTTGCCCCCACGATCGTCAAGCAGCTGAACCTGAGCACGGTGCAGACGCAGCTGCACACCGTCCCGCCGTTCGCCGCCGCAATCGTCTTTTCCATCCTGGTCAGCTGGCTGAGCGACAGGGCCGGCACGCGCTACCCCTTCCTGCTGTTCTGCACGCTGATGGTGGTCGCCGGCGTGGCGATGCTGCAGGGCATACACACGGGCTTCAGTGCCCGGTACGGCGCGCTGTTCCTCGTCATCATGGGCGTCTTCAGTGCGGGTCCGCTGATCGTTTGCTGGTGCACGATGAACATGCGCGGCCACTTGGATCGTGCCGTGGGGACTGCGTGGATCATCGGCTTTGGCAACATTGGCGGGTTGATTGCGACGTTCACGCTGCCGGCCAGGGATGCGCCGTACTATCATAATGGGTACGCCATCTGCCAGGCGGGCGCTTGCTTTGGGCTTGCGACCGGTACCATCTACTACGTGTTGTGCCAGTTGGAGAACAGGAAGCTCAGGCAGAGGGGCAAGACGAACCACTTGTACCTGCTATAAGCCATAGGTCGGTAATCTGGTTGCAGATCGCGGTCAGGTTCGTGCAGCGTTTGAATGGATAGAATTTGACTCGCGCAGTCATGAAATAGAGAGACCCAAAATGTGATGCAGGCTTGCTAAATGAGTCGAGCCCTTGTGCTGCCATCCTTTTCTCGTCCAAAACGCCCGACTCCCTTCGTCAATCTTCAAGCAGATTTGCGCATCAGAAACCCTCTCCCTGACCAGGCATCTGACCAAGCATCGCACCCGACATCTGATCCGGCATCTGGCCCATCATCTGCGGCGGCGGCATCTGACCCGACATCGACCCCGGCATCTGTATGGGATTAATCATACTCATATCGATCCCCATGGTCGCCGGATTATCCAAATCCGCAAACAACGAATCCCAACTCGTCGGCTCCATCTGCTCGAAATTCGTCCCCTGATTCAGCCAATCCTGCCAAACATCGTCAAGCTGAAACGGCTGCGGCGTCGCTTGAGAAGCAGCATCGTTGATGGTGTCGTCTGGTACGGAAGCTTGATCCTGCAGCTGCCTGATGCTTCTGTCGTGCATCTGCACGTTGTGGTCGTTGGACGCCTCTGCGCCGGATACCTGTGGTCCGAGGTAGATCTTGTGCTTGCGCAGGACATCGGTCAGGGAAGCGAGGAATTTGGACGCCAGTGAGGATGTCGTTTTGGTGCTTTCGAGCGTCTTGCATGCGTAGATGACTTCTTGCCGCCGGACGTCTTCTTGGCCCTCCGCGCGCGTGAGACACAGATCCATGACGAGGACAATCGTAGCGACGAAAAGGTGATGCAGTACGAACAGGTTCAGTGGGAGCTGCTTCTCGACAATCTCGTCGTTTTCTTCGTCGAGCTGTTGCTTCGCGTGCACGACCGCGCGTGCGGAGCGGATGCACGCCTCTCGTGAGTATCGATATCGTTCATCTTGGCCGCCGCGGACTAAGAATGGCTGGTGAAGCTTGCAACGACGCATATGCACGGCGATGCCGATGAGGTACTTTTGTATGATAAAGTAAGGATACTTGGCGGTGATTGGATGACTGCGTCGTCGGCTTTCGTCGTCGAGTCGGAAGAAGACTGGCATGTCGCGTAGGACCTCTTCGAATTTGGCGTCGATGGCGACTATCTCGCTGTAGTCGATGCTGTCGACGTTGGAGGACCCGATTGGCCAGGCATCTGAGATCATGCGGGCTAGTTCGGCGCTGCGGATGCGTAGGAGGAAGTAGGACATTTCGGTGGGGACGTCGAGGGGGTGGTCGAGCCAGGGCCCTTGTGTTTCGAGTTCTTCGTCAGTAACGTTTCGTGGTCGGTTAACAGCCATGTGCCGGGGTTGGACAAAGTAGGTTCCCTCTTGTGGTCCACCACTCACGCCGAGAAGCCTGTAGAGCTGTTAGTCAAGCGCCAAAACCTAGTGGTGAACATGTTGTTTCTTACCAGTCTGTAGAAGCGATATGCCACCATAGTCGTCTCTTGACTTCGACCACCACGTGACTTTCTTTTGCATTCTCCTCCCGACCGTCTGGACTGTCAATGCGATGCAGACACAGATCCCTCGCTATTGTCAGTGCCGATGCGTGCAGTGATCTTGCTCGTATCGAGAAGCCCTCAATGTTGAAGACTAAGAAGCAAAGCACAATACACATCATGACATCCTGCAGAGTACCGGTCCCAATACGGCGAGATATGCCAAGACAATCGATTCCCTGCCGTAGCCAAAACTTGCAAATCTCGAAAGCTTCGTGCCGATGTGCAAAGAGACCATCTTTGTCGTCGTGGCAACTGCGGTGGCCAGCAACGCTAGCAAACGCCCCGTAGAGCAGACCGAGATAGCTTGCTTCGACCGCATCGCTTCCCGTGGGATTCGAGTACACCTCTTCCAGTACGCGACGTGCGTCCTTCATGTACAAAACGTGGTGCGCGAAGTCGACGCTAATCTGAAACTCTTCAAGAAGCTGGATGGCTTGGTCTTTGGGCGGCAGCCAGAATAGTCGTCGAGGCTCCCAGGATGTGGAGTAACCAACAAATCCATCAATGGGAGCTCTGGCTCTTTCGAGGAGTTGGCTGATTGGACATATTCGTATAGTCATGCCGTAGCCTTCTGTGAAAAGCTACAACTATTAGCACGGAGCCGGGACAGCGAGATTGCGTTCCATCAGAGCTTATCAAATGCACGACCTACGCAAGATTGGCCTTCTCAACCGCGTGGGCATGATAGCTGTTGCTGCAACAAGCTTGCCTCGATGATGTTCGATAGCTAGGTCAAGTGCGAAGTTACGTATATATAGAGGGTCCAGGAAAGTGGGGTCCACTTACAACTGATCTGTCCCGAGTTGCAAGCCCATACAGACGCAAAGAATCCGTCCTCAACGATTCCTCTTGCTCCGACTTGACCGAATCCAGCCCATACTCCAATGAAGTGGAGTCTGGAGACTGGCCATTACTGGGCGGCGTCGTCTTCGGTTCACTAGACGCTGCCGTCGATCTCTGAGTCAATAGTAGACTCTCTATTCTATCTAGACGTGAGATGATTGAGTTGGAATCGATGGACACGCTCGTCAGTCTCGGTGTGGCGGCCGCGACTGCCGGTAACACTGCGTTGCCGAGGGTGCATGTCACGCCGCGAGCGAGGCAATTGGAACAGGGATGTTCTCGATTACATTTGAGCTTTTTTGTCCGGCAGAGTTGGCAGGAGACGGGATCCTTGGGGCTTGTTAGTCAGGAATGTCCTTGTGGAGCTCATGCTGCTAAATAGCGAAATGATATCGCAATTGGAAACAGAATTCAAGATCGACAGCACAGATGTGTGATATTGAAATCAACAGCTAACATGATCGCTTCGATGAGCTTCTCAAAAGGGCAAGTAACGCGAAGAGCTTACCTGACGTGGTCGAGCTGCTTTGGCTGTAGGAGCGACAGGCATTGCCGGAAAGAAATCCAGACTGTGTCACGTCGCAATGTTCGGCCGCCGTCGAGGCCGACCGGGGTGGTTGACTCGCCTGGGTGCACGGTCGCAAATCTTTCCCCAGGTACAACAAGCTCTATTCCACAGTTGGGTCGAAAGCGATTCGTGGGTTTGGATGTGTCGACGATTCAGGGAGCAGACAAGGTCCGCGGGGCTTCCATGATATCTAAAGGCTGCTGGCCCGATGCAGTTTAGGGCTCCCCGTGTCAGCACTGTAGAGGATGGCCCCAAAGGAATTCTTGACAGGTCGGTGGACTGGAGACTGATAAGTGAGTGCAGTAAGCACTATGATGAGTACAATAATAGCAAGATCTCTTTGACAATCTCAAGAGAGCCCAGCTAGTCACACAGATCATGGTCAGCACCGACGTATGAATGCAAGTTCTTGGGTAGGGAGGTAGGTAGGTGTCAGGCCTTGATGAGGACATTAAGACCACCAGTCATGCGCCATCCACCTCGCCTTTCAGCGGCATGATGCTATCAGGTTAACGGACTCGAGATGGGCAAGCCCAGAGGCTGTTCGCAGAGCCTCAAGCACACCCTGTACAAGGTGGAAACGGCCTTCAGTGTGAGCTTGAACAACTGCAACCTAAGCAAACTGCCCGAGGCCGATGTCAGACCTGATTGTCGCGCACCTTCAACATGGAGGGACGCAAAGATGGATCATAATATCATCTCCGAATCGCAGCCAACAGCAACGATACCCCCACCAACCGTGGACAGTTTTCAATTGCTGAGGCAATTAAAACTTCGCCCAAAGCTTGCCAGACACACGCAGGACATTACCTGCCTCTAGTTAGCTTCAAAAGCTCAAAGTCTTGGCTTACGCTAGCTCGCCGGGGCTCAACATCGTCAACCCCAAAGCTTCCAAACACCCCTCGACGACCTCTTCTCCTTCTCCACAGTAAAAAACACAACGTTGGATCCTTACAAGGTACAAATCAACAATTCCCAGTCACATCCAGCCAACATCATGGCGGACACATTGACCAAATGGGTCGACTTCTCCCAGCCCTCAATCCAGCGTAGGTCGACCTGTAGCTGCTTTATCGCAGTAGTATAGCTCTCCAGTCGGCGACTCTGCTGACGATAGACCACAGTTGCGGCCGCTCAGATCCTTTTCAATCCTCTGTTCTGGAAGTGAGTGTAATCTGACCGTCCAATCAATCCTCACAAAGACAGAATAGGCCAGGCCACTAACACCCACTCCCCCCCTCCCAGCATCGCAGCCCGCTCGGAATACAACAGTAAAATCATCACCAATCTCTTCGGCGGCAACCGCCTCTACGGCTGCTACGGCCTCGCCGTGACAATCTTCAGTCTCGGAATCTTCCGAGACTTTCTGTACGAGCGCGCGCTGCGGGACCAACCCACCTACGCACCGTTCCTCGAACCGCAGTTCCAGCTGCTCGCCTACGCTCTGCTCGCCGCGGGCAACGTGCTCGTGCTGACCAGCATGTGGGCGCTGGGCGTCACGGGCACGTACCTGGGCGACTACTTTGGCATCTTGATGGACAACATGGTGACGGGGTTTCCGTTCAATGTCTGTGGTGCGCCGATGTATTATGGGAGTACGATGAGTTTTGTGGGGTCCGCGATTTTGTATGGGAAGCCGGCGGGGTTGGTGTTGAGTGTGGAGGTCTTGACGGTTTACTTGATTGCGTTGGGATTTGAGGAGTGAGTTGACAGTCCTGTGGAGATTTCAGAGCGAAGCCTTACTGACTACTTGATAGCCCGTTCACGGCGGGGATCTACGCCAAGCGAGAGCAGGAACGAAAGCAGGGCAAGAAGTCGAAATAACGGAGTAGACTTCCCAGTGCCGATTGCCTAGAACGGCGCCAATGATCAGATCGCAAACGGTGAGCAGAAAACAAAAGTTTGGCGTTTTGTGGTTTTAATCTGGGTCTGCTAAAATTTCAACCGCAACTCCAAAGCTTCAACGCTGGACAAGCATGCACATATATTTGGATCGCTCAATCTCCAAAACGTTCATCAAATCAAAAGAACAAAATCAAAAGAACAGAGATGAACATCCAAAAGCTATCCGTCCCTTGATGCAGTCCATTCATTCATATGTCGTTGTCCGGCTCGGGTTGGTCAAGTCAGGAAGTAAGAGATTTGCTTCACTGGTGACTTCTTGCGAGGCTTGTCCTTCTTGGGCATAATCAGACGAGAATGATCTTCTTTCAATGCTTCTTTGGAATAGGTGAGGCGGCGGTGATCGGCCATCTGCTTCGTGTGGTCGAACAGAATCTGCTGGCTGCGCTCATCGACCCACTGTTTGATAACGATATATCCCGCATCGCGCTGTGGAACGTTAGCGTGCTGACTCCAATAGATGCAGGCGTCGCAGTGTGTACTTACGTCGTCGAACTTCCAAGGCAACTGGAAGACGTCGAGAGTGTCGGGGCTGATGTACTTGCTGTGCACCTTGATGTATGTCGGCTTCGGCTTCGGCTTCATGGCCCGCCTGTCGTCGTCGTCCCGGTCGTCGTCGTCGTCGGCGGTGATGCCCTTTTCCTTCCTCTTTTCCATCTTCTTCAGCTTTCGTCTGGCTTCGGCTTCTGTATAGCCTTCCGTCCTCAGAAGCTCAACAATCTCGTCCTCTTTCTCCTGACGCTCTTTCTCCGCCTTTTCCTTCTCTTTGCGCGCCTTCTCCTTGTACTCTTCTATAGCCTTCTCCTTCAACTTCTTGTCTGCCTCTTCTCGCTCCTTTCGCTTCTTCTCCTTTTCGAGCTCTTCCAATACGATCTGTTCTTCGAGCTGCTTCTTGCGCTGCTTTTCCTTTTCCTTCTCGCGAAGCTCTTTGAGTTCCTTTTCCTTGGCTTCTAGTTCTCTGATCTTATCTTCGTCTTCCTTGCTCCGGTAGTGACGCGGCCGAGGAGACTCGACGCGAATTACTCTTCCCCTGTCGTCGTAATACTCGTCAAATTCGCCGTCAAAGTCTGGCGTCCGGCTCGGACGGCGGTTACTCGGACGGCGCGCCATCAACGCGCCCTCATAGTTGTGGTAGCCATGGGCGGAGCCCGGTCGCTCGTGCTCTTCCTTGTTTGCGACTCCGTTCTGAATAATGATATTGGCGGGACGTTGGCCCGAGACCGAAGACGAGCGTTGCGGGCGGCCCCATGGGTCGACAGGCATCATCAGTTGGCCCCATTGATCTACCATGACTGTTTGACCGTTGGGAGCCAATTGCGGGACGAAAGCATCAGACTGATGACGGGGCCGGTTCGGACGATGGTTCCGGGTTGGACGCAGCATGACCATAGGAGGCGTCTCATCGTAGCCTGGCCAGTCAGCCATGTCGAAGAAATGATTTGTGTGTGTGTGTGTGTGTGTGTGTGTGTGTCGTTATCGAACGAGGATAAAATGCTTGTCAAGTCCCGATAAGGCAGACGGGTACAATAGCGTTTGTATAAGGCTGAGGTGGGATGGGTGAGTTTGGTGGAGACTCTTGGGGCGGCAGGCAAACGGATCGGCAACCGGCCAGCGACGGCCGTTAATAAATGCTTACGGCGGATGGCGATGGGTGCCTGCAGTATGCCTTAAAGAAGAACACGAGAGAAGTCTTTCAGGCACGAGACCAGACCGGAGAGAAAGCAAACGTGCCGGGCCAGCTGGGGGGCCAGCAGCGGACAAGGGCGCAGGATATACTCGCGCCCCGCCAACGACGGCCGATGGACGAAGCTGCAACAGCCGGGCGCAAGCAAGCAGCCCAGAAAGGCAAACGGATCGGTTCCATGAACACCATCGTCGCACCACCGACGCTGAGCAGTGGACCACCATTACCACCCCTCGACGTGCCAGATCCTCTCTTGGCAATCGACAGTCGTTTGCCACGCGCTTGTCGATACGCTGAAGCCGCTAGACCGAACTTTTGTCGCCCGTCTATACTTGGAGTCTGGACTGTCTGGGCGCTTGATGGAAGGAGTGTGCACGTCTGACTTTAGCAACGGCTGAAACACGTTTTGCCCGGGCTGGCTCGGGCCTTTCTTTTCTGCACTGGGGTGCCCATCGCTCGTCTGCCATGTGTTCGCTCTGCACACACAGAGACCACCCTGCCGAAGGCTGCCCCCTCCTCGACGCTTCAACGTTCATCCTTGTACGGCTCACCGTTCCGTCGACTTCTGCCCAGCCGGCTGGTCCTGCAGGAAAGTAACAGAGGCACGCTGGTCGGTAGCCCGTTCTGCATCGGTGAGGCTCTGCCGCTTATCGCTGTCGATCAGTGCTTCTCTGGGCTGCCGAAAAGTCTTCGCTGCATCCAGCAACGCGCGTGTGAATCGGCAAGAAAATGGCCGTGGGTGTACGTTAATGTCGTGGCGCCACTGGCCAGCCAGAACTACTGCAGCTTAAAGGCGGACGCCATCGTACGGCCTGGCCAGTTAGCGCGTTCCTAACAGCTTGCTCCCTAGGCAGCATAGGGCATGACAAGCCAGCACATGATGGCGGTGTCAGCTTCGGAGAAATTCGTCAACGCTTGCATGCGTCACAGCACAGCATCCTTGCAGGAACGCACATATAAGGTTCTATGCCAAAAGGCGGGTATATGTGGTTTACGTGAGCGATCCCACAGTCACCTCTTGGACGATCGGTATCGGATATGCTTCGAGGAGGTTGATCATGGTCCACACCTTCTTAGACACAACCAAACGGTGCACACACCATATTATATGGACCAAGCAAAATCTCAGTGATCCGGTGTACATCCTGTAACAAGAGCAGCCTTTCGTATTAAGAGATTCTTGCCGAATAGAATGGCCCATCTCAATGCTGTGATTGCGCTGTGTTCGCGCAAAGTGGATCTGGAGAGCGAAGCACAGGAGCGTCCTTGGTCTTCAAATTATCAACACAGCTGCCTCTCACCGTCGCACAATCTCAAGGCTCAGGAAGCGCCGACAACCCTCTCCTCACGAGCCTACCAACCCCGGGCCGCTGCTCGTATTTGATGCTATGGTACTCCCGCCAACGAACACATACATCGGTCGTCTCTCATGTGCCGGGTGTAGGCTCATGATGAGCATCGTCGTATTGCTGAACATGCGCAAGGCTGTAAACATCCCGGGTTGACCACATTGCATGCGGCATCGAAATCGATAAATTGTCACGACCCTGCTCGGATTTGACGAGCTGTCAAGGAGGCCGGGCTCGCGTTGAAGGTTCAGTTCAGCGGAAACGTCGTTCATCGGCCACTGGCCTTGCCGAGAATTTGGTCGATTCGCTCTCTCGAATTCTTGTGAGTCGTTTCCAGGTAGTGCAGTTTCTTGTTCAAGTTCAATATATCAGATTTGAGCTCCGTGGTTTCGGTCGTGAGTCTCTTGCTGACTTCTGTCTTTGGCTGATGAACGAACCTAGAACATTTAGCACTGTGTATTGCTCAGCCATCAGTGAAGATCTTACATCTTGCCTACACCTTCATAGATATTCGTGTTCTCTGGGAGAGACTTGAGCTCGTTGGAAGTCAACTCAATCAATCTGATGTCTCTTTGCTTTGAAGCAATGCCGGATTTCACCATGCTGATTTCTCGTTGTGACATGATGGCTTGTGTTTCGATCTCTTGCAGCATCTGCCGGATAATCAGCTACTATATCTTTGTAGATGCATTTGGCATCTCACCTTCTGCAGAGCTTCGTTGGGTATCGCCATCTTCACCGAGTATGATTAAAAAGACGAGAACCAGTTTCGTATCTTTGCGCCCAAACTAGTCTTTACGAGGTTCAACGAAGTTTGTAGTTAGGCAATACATTCATTCATAAACTCATTCAAAAGCTGCCGGCGAGCATCCAGCGGGCGGCTCGCCGAAGCGGAGGCGTTCGGGCCAGATGCAAAAATCCGCAAGCTCCGGCGGAGCTTCGCAGACTGTTTTCTTCGCGCACTAAGCTGCAAACATGTTGCTTCTTCTCAACGCGACGCTCTTCTGCGGACAACAGCACAACAAGCTGCGCCTGAGCGTCGCCAGACAGACAGCTCGGTAAGTTCTCTCTATCTCCTCATCTCACCAACAATCCGGAATGGATGATCATTTTCCACGAACAATCCAAATCTTATAGCATCATGAATGAGTACTACAAACTCTAGAATTAATCTGATCCCCTCAAGACAAGACATCTGAAGCACGCTTTTGTGTCCGGCGCCTTGCTAACGCAATCATCAGTGCCTCATGTCCATGACAATGCTCTTGCAACCATCAACTCTACAGATAAGGTAAGACAATCTCGTTTTCTACCACCGCCCATCCGTGTGATGATACTTGACATCGATTCGAATAGGCATTCCTCGACCTGAATACATTATGTCGAATTTGTCTCTTATAAGTTTCAGCCTTGTCTGACTGGACCTGCTCGCACATTGTTCTTTGGCTACGTTGATGACCAATTGCTGACCATTTGTCTTATAGGTACGGATACAATCCACACCCTGGCTACTCACAGTTGCAAAGCATAGCATGAAGAATTTTGAACGAACGGGCGGACAGAACGTGCGCTCCTCTTGCCGCCGTTCGTAAAAGCTAGGGCCTTACAAACTCTGGTGGGCGACGGCAGGAGAAAGCGATTGTTGAGAACTCGTCAGCTGATCTTGATTGCAACTGTTGGAGAGGATGCCTCGGTCATTGATCAACCGATACTGACCAACGTCCTTGCAGGTATTTCAACCATCCCGGCATTCCTCGGAAATACGGTCTCGGATCGGATCTAGAAAGATGAACGTTATTCACACTGTTTGAACATGCCCAGCTCCTAAGTGGGCGGCATTGTCATGAACATATTTATTTAATTACACTGAAAATTCTGATACAAGGTACGCATCCTGTCTGAACTTGCTCGATTTCAACTGACCATGCCTAGATCCGATCGAGACCGATTTTCGACGTCACAATGGCCTTGACTGGTTGCTAACAAGTCCAGATGAATGTCCATGAAGATTTCCACAGTATTACTACACTTTCGCAAGGTACGCGATGCTCCATTTCTTTTGCCTATATGATGAACAAAACATTCGCTGTGTTCTTTCCTAGCATTGTCATTGAGGAAAACACCAAACTTATTCACCTTGGAGAACTGATACTGGCCACCATTTGCTCGTATACTTGAGGCGAACTTTGGGCAAAGGCTAATTCTTGCAGTGGCCCAGCTTCCATGTTGGCTTAGATAGCTTCAATGCATAGCTTGTCTTTTAGTATCTTACACATCTCACATCATGCTCAGCCTTCAGACCACCCATGACTGCCGCGTCTTTCCTCAAAAGACAAACTGGGTCTGCCTCCAACTTGACCATGTCCTAAACCTCAGAGGCTACCCATCGTTGTTCGATCGTTCTCGTGCAAAGTCGTGCATCTACGCTCACCGCCATCCGCCCACTCGCCCCTCTTCGAGCCTGGCCCTCTTTTCCTTCCTCAACTCAAGCAGCTTCCTCCCTTCCCTGTACTTTCTCAGCCATTCCGAGACCTCCCTGTCGCCAGCCTGCCCATCACCCTCGCCCTCCAGGAAACTCTCTTCCATGGCCCTACACCAGGCATCCTGCTCCTGAATCCCCTGACCCAGCCTCGTATGCACAGCTTTCGGAGCCCACGGCGAAAGCGCATGATCCATCTCTTCCTGCTTCGCCCGGAATTGCCTCTCCAGCGCCGAGGCTCGTAGCGACGACGGCGTCAAGCTCGACCTTAATCCTTGTATCTGACCCTCGAGCGTCAGGACGTGCTGCACCAATGCCAGATTGGCTTGTAATTGTGCTTGTAGTGGTTTCTGCGACGCGGGAAGCGAGAAATGCGCTGTAGATGGGGCATTGAGGAGAGACGCCAGCAGAGCGCTGTCTCGCAGCACAGCTTCCAAATCTGCCTTACTGTATCGCCATCAGCACCATTCCCCTCCAATCACGTATATCCCATTCCCCTCGTGACAGTCGAGATCGTATCGCTCACCTTTTATCCCTCAGCACCTCCGGCACATAAAGCTCCCCGCCCACCAGCTGGCCCGGCGCATTCTGCGCTTGATACCCCCGTCCAGCCTGCGCATTCTGGCCCGGCGCAGGAGACCCCGACACCCCAGCCTGCTGCATATCGGCTCTCGGCGGTCCAGGCGGCAGCGGCGGCGGCGGCGGCGACGACGACGGCAGCACCTGTTCGTGCTGGTTCGCGGGCACCGCAGCTGGAGAAAAGGCACCGGGTTTGGGCGGCGGAGGCGGCGGACTCGCCATGGAGAGACCGGCAGCGTGCTGCCCTGAACGGCTGGCTCCCGCAGAGCTCAAGCAGGTTTTCGGCTCCGAAGGCGAATGAGAGGACGCATAGCCCGACGCGAGATGCTTGAGGTATTTCCGGCTTCTCTTGGCGGATGACGGGGGCGGGCGTGAGGCAAAACGGAGGGTCGATGCGATGCAGATGGGATGTGCTGCAGCTTCGGTTAGCGGGTGGAGAGTGGTTTTGGAAGGAATGACCCGCAACCGTTTTTGTGGCCGGTGCTTATCGATAAAATGCCCCTCAGCTCATCAGACAGATGAATATATAAAGCATCGCTCTTTGATGGACGTGTTACGGGGTTAGGTTTGGAGACTTTTGGATTTTTACGAAAATGGCGCCGACGAAGTTGATCATCGACACGGACCCGGTGAGCTTGATCATCAAAAACGATTGGATTGCTTCTCTGACTATATTCGACAGGGCAATGATGATGTACTTGCTATGCTCCTCGCATTGGCTGCGAAGCCAGAGGAACTGGAGGTTTTGCTGATCTCCGTAACATATGGTAACGTAGACGCGCAAAAGTGAGTTTCGCTTTTCACAGCATGAGCAAGATGAACTTGATCTAACATTGGCTAGCTGCTTGCGAAATGTTGTCACCATGTTCCACATTATCGAGCAAGAGATGGCGTGGAGGAGAAGTCATGGGTTGCCAGAAGGCTTCGAAACTCTCAAAAGTGTCAAGCCTTTAGTTGCGGTAGGGGCTAACGCACCTCTCGGCGACCAGCGCATAATGGCAGACTTCTTCCGTAGGTCACTCACCATGTGAACGAACTGGCAGTGGACTTGACTGACGCTCCGAAGATGGCAAGGATGGGCTTGCTGATGTTCATGAAACGGTTCGTTCTCGAGATCCTCACACTGGACATAGCAGGCTAACGAACAAAGCATCCGCATTTCACCCCTTCGGAAGCATGGAAGCACTTGTTCGATAAGAGTACCCCAGGGACAAGCTCAGGCCCAAGAGAGATCAAGCCTTTCACAAACTCGCTGTTCACACCGTCGAACAATGTATCGTGGCGTGAAATCTTGCGCATTTTGAAGGAGAATCCCGAAGACACAATATCGATCGCAACAATCGGGCCAATGACTAACCTGGCACTTGCGGCTGCGGAGGATCCAATCACTCTGATGAGAGCAAAGGAGATTTTGGTCATGGGCGGCGCAGTCGAACAGCCTGGCAACATGACGCCCCTGGCCGAGTTCAACACCTTCGCAGATGCTCATGCCGCCGCACGGGTATACGCATTATCCTCCCCGAACCCAAAATCGACGATGCCAGTCCACGCTCCCGGGACAGATAAGTTCAAGAAGGGCGAGAGTCTGGATCCTGAAGCAGCACCTTTGAAAGATTATCCGCACTACAAAACATTAGGCAAGCGTCGACTGAACATAGTTCTGTTCCCTCTGGATATTACCGAAAGACACCTTCTGCACGGAAAAGATTGGGATCCGGCAGTCGACCCGCTGGTCGAGCGTGGAAGTCCGCTTGCCCAGTGGATGAAGGCGTGGGTTGGCGGGACGTTTGCTAAGCTGCAAAGTCTGCAAAAAGAGCCCTCAGAGCCGTGCTTTCAGCTGCATGACCCAATGACCATTTGGTATGCCATCGACGGCCACCGGAATGCGGCGGAATGGAAAGTGAAGCAAAATGTGGACCTCAGAGTCGAGTCTGCTGGCCAGTGGACAAGAGGGGCGTGCCTCATCGACCGACGCACTGGTCGAGGAAAGTATGACGATGACGGTGAGGCCGAGGAGGTTCCTGGGGATGAGGGTGGATGGCTCAGCACCGGTAGAGGTAATAGGCTAGGTTGGTGTGTTGGGAGTCCAGGCGAATCGATCCTAGGGATGAAGCTTATCGAGGACATTCTCGCGTAGCGGTATTCTCCGCCATTCTTCTTTCACAAATATACACCCTCTTCATCATCTCCAAGCTGTTCCGCTAGCATGCGTCTCAGCTCGTCGTCGTCCAGAGTGCCTCCCGTAGGGCCAGTGTTTGCTGATGGATCTGGCCGAGAGGTCTCCGCAGCGGTCTGTGTAGATTCGTGCCCTTCTGATGCAGCGAGCGTTTCTTCGCTGGGCGGCGAGAGCTGCCCCGGTTGCGGCTCACCAACTTCAGACACGTCCCAAAGGAATCCACGGCCTTCAACTTCTGCCTTGACGAGGTTCAACCTCTCTTCCATTCTCTTGATCACCTGAACGTTTTCCCAATACGCATCAGCACAGTCCTTGTCTCCTTCGGCTGCAAGAGGCTGCAGTTCATCGTTCGAGCGCTGGAGGTGTGCCACCGAATTACGGATCTCTGCCGCTTTGGCGTGGAGGGAAGACAGTTGCAGATCGCGAAGTGCTGCAGCAAAACGCTCTGGAGTGATAGGCGCGGTCTGAGCAGACATCACGATAGTGTTATCGAAGTATAGTATGCAGTATCCAGGTGAGGCCGAAGATCTCTGGGACGTCAGGTTGGAATGTTGCTGGCGTTGTGGGATGGTGGAAATGCATCATGAAGCCGGCTCAAGCTCCGCAGGCAACTTTAGCTTCGTTCCGCTGTCCGACCAACACTCCGCCAGCTCTTCGCAACGATGCTCACAACCTCATGTAACACTCTGCGGCGAGCCCCACTGGCACAATGATTGAAAACCTCGTTCATTACATCCGAAGATGAGCAGTATCCTTTCTCCGGTCCAGGGACTCCGATAGCAGATATGCTAGAATCCACCCCCGTCGTTCGATTCGTACTTGGCTTGCGAGCTCAAGCTTTGTCGCTTGGAAGGCCAGATGGACATCGCACTGCATGCTTAGCGTATGGCAGCTACAGAACGGCCCAGCTTGAGCACTCAAACAAAGGCAGAACCTACCACACGTCTCTGCGTCATGGCCCGCCGGCTTCTAGCCTGCAGAGCTTCGCTCTGCGGGTAAAGACAAAACCAGGGACTGGAATCGTCGCTAGTACTACAGTATGGCCAACGCATGGCCGGCGATCCCAGTTGAATGTTGCGCAAACAAGATGCTACGCGCAATCTTCCGAGACGGACGCACAGTTCGGAGAGATGACAGAGGAGCAATATCGGAAATCAAAAGAGCGGTTCCAGAAACTGAATGCAAAGTCTATACACCAGATATTCGGACCTGGAATGGATGTCAAGCGAGGCAATCAGCTCCTTAATACCGTCCAGAAACAACGGGTGACGGGCACGCTCGACATGAACATATCAGGGCCAAGCGTTACCAAAGCTACCATCTCAAAGGCACTCGCATGGCTTCGGGATAAATACCCGCTCGACGAGGACGCCGCCATAATGGCACGGCTAGAGCGCGAAGAGGGGGCCATCAGCGACTGGATACCTCAGCAGAGCGCGGATCCCAAGAATGTTTGGGGAGAGTCAGAACTGGATCGTGTCAGGGCCAAGAACATTGAAGAGCACAAGAAGAGGGAAGAAGCCGAGAAGGCCGAAGCAGAGGCCGAAGCAAAGCGGTTGGAGAAAGAAGGAGGTGGGAAATCTGGAACCCTGACGACCAACCGCGTACGCAGCTTCAAAGAGCTGTCTCGCCCCCGAGAAACGAGAGCTTGGGTAGAGAAATACAGGGCGAAGGCGAAGCTTTCGGAGGACGATGCGCCCCCTACGCCGCAGCCAGCTCGTCTGTTGCTATTAGGTGGGCTCTTTACAGGAGCCGTGGTAGTTTTGTGCGTTGCGGTCGCTGCCGAATACGAACCACCGCCAAGGTCGGCACGAATGTTCCCAGAGATACCTCCAGCTGCAGCCACGATAGGCGGACTGATTGCTGTCAACGCCGTATTTTGGCTCGCGTGGAAGTTGCCATTCATGTGGAGGATGATGAATCTCGACATGCTGATGATCCCGGCAACTTTCCATCCGATTTCGTTGTTGGGCAACGTGTTCAGCCATCAGCACTTCTACCATCTGGCGCTAAACATGACTTGCCTGTGGTTCATTGGCACGAACCTGCATGATGAGATCGGTCGCGGCAGATTCCTGGCCATCTACGTCGCAAGTGGCGTGCTCGGCTCATACGCCTCGCTCCTGAGATTTGTGCTCATGAAGAACTACACCTTTACGACTCTCGGCGCCAGTGGAGCGCTCTTTGGAGTCATTGGAGCGTTCTGCACTTTGTACCCAGACAGGCTCATCAGCATTGCATTCTTTCCCGAGGAGTGGAAGAGGTGGTTCTGCATTCGAGCTGACTGGTGTTTCTTTTTCCTATTCGCCATGGAGCTCGCAAACATTGTTCGACGATCTTTCAGCGTCGATCATGTCGCACATTTTGGAGGCCTGTTAGGCGGAGCATTTGGTGCTGAAGCACTCCGTCGTCAGGCTCGCGCAAAGAGGAAACGTTTCATTGAGCCCGGTCCGACGCCGCGCGTGTCATGAGCGGATCTTGAAGTTGCATTGTATTCTTGTACGATACAATCTTCGTTCAACAGCATTTATTAAGCATGGAGTTGGTGGATTGGGCGATTGTGAGCACGTACTGGTGACACGAGACGGTATTGGTGGATAGAGGTAGTCTGTAGGTTACAAGTAAACGGAACCCTAGCTTTTAGCAATACAGCAACACCACTTTACAACACCACCTTCGCGCCTGTCTGTGTGTATTCGAATCGCACTCGGGCTCCTCGTGCCGCGTACGAGGTCTTGAAGCTGCAAACCAAATTCTGTAGAGCAACCGAGCACACCAGAGTAACAAGCTCATTAATTTCACAGCACGGGACAGGAAAATAAGCTCACGACAGAAAATGTCATTTCTTGGAATCTATCTTCAATGGCGCAATCGAGGATCATGCTCAGCCAAGAGCCGATCATACACGTCTATCGTAGTGAAGCCACGCAGGCGAATGGGTGTCGACGAGGTCACGCCGGAAGTCGTGCTTAGCAGACTTAACCGCCAACGTTGTAGCAGCCTAGCAAGATACCAGTATTGAATCAGAAACGACTCCGGGCATGTACGGAGACTCACCATAGATGCTGCAGACACAGAAACCGGAACAGCCACCGTCAATGAATTGGCGCTTGTGAACGTCGGCCGTGGTAGCATCGACAGTCTTGTTGGGGGCACCGGCAATCTTCTTGGAGCCGACGTTGTAGCAACCTTGAAAACTGATCAGTTTTTGTTTCGAGACGAAGCAAGGGACGAAGCTGGGATCACCGTAAATGCTGCAAACGCAGAAACCAGAGCAACCGCCGTCGATGAACTGACGCTTGGCGACGGCAGTAGGCGCGGCGGTGGTGACATTGGCGGCCTTGTCGTTGATGTTGTAGCAGCCTGTGGACTCGTTAGTCTCTGAGCGG
The DNA here is from genome assembly GCA_900618795.1 of Cyanodermella asteris. Taxonomy (NCBI): domain Eukaryota; kingdom Fungi; phylum Ascomycota; class Lecanoromycetes; order Ostropales; family Stictidaceae; genus Cyanodermella; species Cyanodermella asteris. The sequence goes on from UYJD01000001.1 coordinate 3,035,251, forward strand.
AGAGTACTGGTTGAGCTTGGAACAGACCATAGATGCTGCAAACACAGAAACCGGAGCAGCCGCCATCACTGAACTGGCGTTTGGCAAGGGCGGACTCATCAGCTGAGGCCTGAGCGGCAAGCTCGGCGCTCAAAGCGAGGACGTTGTCATCGGAGCGCTTGTCGCTGACGTTGTAACATCCTTTGTTATTGTCAGCATGTTGTCTAAGGATGCGAGGGCTGAGGTGCAAACCAACCGTAAATGCTGCAAACACAGAAGCCGGAGCAGCCACCATCAATGAACTGGCGGGCCTCAATCTCGGAACCGCTGGACTTGGCGACCTCGTAAGGGGCAGCGAAGGTGGCAACGACCAGGCTGAAAGCCGCGAAGAGAGAGGCTTGAAGGGGTCAGTAATCTTTGTCAAGGAGTCGAGGAGACTATTTGCTCACAGAAAGCAACCATGGTGTCGGCTGCAAACTTAGTTGGGAAAAGGAATAATCACTGAAGAGAAGACACAGGCAGGTCTTTGGAAGTAGTAAAGAGGGTCCTGAAGACTTATGATCGAAGCGGATGGAGAGGAGAAAGAAAGTCCAAGTTCAGGGAGAGAGTGCGAAACTTTATAACCGCGTTCGACAACGGGGCGTGCTGTGAATTGAGCATGACTCCTTCCTTGGGTTGACAAATTGCTACTCATATCTGAGGTTTGAGGTGGTCCGTGAGCATGATTGCGTGCGCTACCCTCAGCCCCGGCAGTCATATTTGAAATCAAAATGAAATGAGGTTGTCAATTGGAAAGTGGTTGAGCACATTTGGAATGTAAAGTGCATGATTCTGCACACGCAGGCAGATCAAGCCATGTGCTCGCACTGGTCAGGAAAAGAGAAGCAATGGCAACCAGGATGGGACAGTCATGGTCCGTGAGTAAGTCCGTTCGAAGCTCATGATATAACTCATGCCCCGCTGCTAACATGTGCTGAAGACGAATTGGGGGCGCTACAGTCCGATCCCTAGAGCACTAGGATGTTACTGCGGTCAATTCCACGGCCTCTTGCCAGTGCATATCTGTGATGCATCAAGGTGAGAGTCGACTTGGCTCCGAGTGAAGATGCATCGCCACCTAGTTTGGAATCCCGGAGCAGCTGAGTGCTGTGGTGCTTCCGTACGTTTTCCTTGATTCACGATTCCCTTAGACGAAGCCAATCAAGCGTTGTCCCGTGAGGATACCACCGACACTTCTCTGAACTGCCCCAAACTTCACGAAGCGGCAGCTTTCGCTCTCCAGATGGTTGAATAGCATGGCCAGTCCGGCAAACTCCTTAGCACACTTATGGTTGGGACAATGATACAATTTGCGAGCGTGGACTGGCGACTCGAGGTGTTGACGGAGACTCTGTGAGCTACGGTAGCTGCGGTGGCAGATGAAGCACTCAAAGCCAGAGCCATTCCAGGCATTCCTCAAATCCCAGCCGACGACAGTCGGAGTCGAATCGTCGTCGTGCCAGCCGATTTGCTTTTGGGTGATGAAGCCGTTGGGATCGATGCCTCGAACCAGGCGATGCAGAGCTTCTCGGTTCATGTTCGGGGCGCGGGGACAGGATCCGGTCTCCAAATGGTGCGAGACGCCGCTTGTGGTGGCGAAGCCGCGTTTGCAAAAGGGGCACCCGATGTTGGTACCTTGATGGATGCTAGACTTCAGGTGCTGTCGATTGTGGGCATTCGGTATCTCGAGTGATGGCCGTGCATAGATCGAATAACTTACCTGATCGAGACTGTTTCCATTCATGAAATTACGATCACATGGCTCGCAATAAGTGCGGAAGTGTTTGAGAGCTTTCATATGTTGGAAACGAGCATAGTAGCTGTTGAAGACTTTGACACATGTCTCGCACTCGAGGTCATCACCAAAAGCATCGAAGCCCATGTTGAATGCAGAGGAGAGAATGATCCCGCTGATAGAGAGAGGAAGAAGACGACGAGGCTACTGGCAAAGAGAGGAGTCGTTTACTGGCAGACGAACCGGGGAGTGGTTTGTTCAGCAAACATTTAGGTGACTGCCGCTCGCACGGACCTCAGGAAAGGGCGAACGACAGGGAGAACCGTTGCCAGATCAGTCAAAGCACGGAAGCTTAGAGCTGGTGAGCTCCAACAGGCTGGCTCAGGGCCTCATTCGGATCAGGGAGAATTCTAAATGGGTACAGACATGGAAGCCAAGATTCGAGGCTCGGTCACGTGAATTTCTGACCTCAGTGATAACCTTTAAACTATACAGGTAAACAGCATACGTGAGCACAAGAGCAAATTACACCAGCACTATGGAGAAGTTTGCTCGCCTCTCATCGTAGTCTTTCCGCGTTGTTGAGTCTGTACGTGCGATTGGCATTTACGGGTGAGCACAGGACTTAGCGCCGCGATTGCGGGCTCCACCGGGTTTTCCCAGATAACGTAACGCCGCGTGAGCCATGATAATGTACTTACACGAGTTTGGGCTTCGGAAGCGCATGCGGACTGTACCAGCAGATCTTTGGCAATCAATCAACACCTGGGGTGGACCTTGTATTGAATTTATGCTAATCAGCATGTACGCAAAGGATATCAGATCAGGAATCCTTCCTGTGGTTTTCCTTGACGCACGATAACACCGCTTTACAATTCCAAGTGCTCTTCCGCCAGGATATTCGCCTTAGCCTCAGAACCTTCGTGCCATGAGCAGGGCCCTGCATGCAACACCACATGCTCCGGAATCTCAGAGACCTTGATCGTGACCGCAATAGTCTCAACATCGGTCGGATACGCTATGCCGTGTCCATTGTTGCTGACGTTGGCTGTGTCTGCAGTGAAAATAATGCTGCTAGTGCCCATGCCTCCCCGAATCCAGGCTGTGTTCAAGTTTGGTTCTCCCGCAGTGCTGATGCGTGCGGTTCCAGACAGCCAAACTATGTATCTGATAGCAACGTTAGACGAAGATTGTTTCATTGGTTATAATGGAACTTACTGCAAAGCCGGAGCCCATTCAAAGTACTCATCGGCGTTTGGCGGAACCGAAACGAGAGATGTGTTGGCGCTTCCGAATTGCAGGACCGAAGCTCCTGCCGCAAGGTCGTTTCGTTGCGCGCGGACAAACGGATTTTCGATGCGCCAACACTCCAAGGCAGATTGCTGATTCGCGGCCGAGATTGCAGTGATGGAGAGCTTGCTGGAGACGTCATTGGCCAAACGTTCTGAAGCGATCTTCCCGATGGTAGACAAGCCGAGCACGTTGACGGCCCACTCTTTGAGATTGGTAAACATTTTCGATGGAATATGATTTTGGTGATCGAAGTGGATAGATTGTCAGGGTGAGAATGGGATTGATTGAGGGACAGTATTTTCATTCTTCTTGTTCCACGCGCGGATTTCGCGACGTGTCAGATTGTGAGCTTGCTATCACGTGACATGGTTCCTGTTCGAGAGTCCTCATGCAGGCGCGCTCAGACCTGGTGATTGAGCATGCGGCAAGCTTTCCCTTCGCGTCTGTTCAACGTAGAGGGCTCCAGTGCGGGTCTGTAGGGATTTTCTCACCCACGTGGCCCTGCCATCGGCGTCTGGGCTGATAGAAATGCGTGTGATGTCCGTTCGAACTTTTCGGCGTCAGCGACTGCTGTGGCTGCAATCCGCCGTGCTTGTGAAAATTCTGTAGACGGCGTCGCGGCTCTTTGTCCTTGAGCGTCATATCCCGGCGAACTCAACTGGCGAGTGTCCACCTCGCGGTATTTGGGAGCAATAGCTGTTCCAGGTCGGAGTTTCCAGCTTGCTTAGGTTGGATCCCACCATAGAGATGGCCGTCTCGACCAGAGCGTGCGCTCATGAATGACACATCTCACAGCATACTCCAAGTCTCCAACTCTTGTTCCTCAGGCATTCTTCGTCCCACGTATCACATCGCCCCGAACTTTGCTCCAGTCGATGCTCTTATCCAAATCTTCATCCACCAAACCCGCAATGGCCACATTCTCTCCACGGATCAGATACAAGCCATGTTCCGTTTCCGAGCTCGGTTCAGGGTCGTCTGCAGGTCGTATGATGCGCTCGATCGTATCGGACAGAACCAGGTTTGTGACCTGATCGCAGGACAGGAGTGTTCCAAGCAGAATGCGACCGTCAGTCGTGACAATTGAAACGCGCTCTAGGAACAAGTCAGTGGGCTGGGCGTATATATGCAAGGGTGGACTGACTGTTCACGTATGCCTGGAGGGACATGGCTGGTAGCGAGCGTCGAGGGAATGTTTGCGTGCGGGCAAGTTTGCGACGCGTGGAAAGTTGGTGATGCTAAAGACGCAGCCGGTGCCGCGGTGCAACTCTTGCCTCCAGGACGTGCAAGACGGAGTTTCTATGCGCGGCACCACTAGACATTCGCGAGGCGGGAGGATATCAAATTCTGCAGGTTTTGAGACAGCTTCGAGAGCTCAGTGCGTCGAGGGGGGAGACGGCGCCTACACTTTCCATCCGTCGCGGTCGCCTGTCGGCTGGGCGAGTATCTCGGCAAAAGCCGTACGCGAGGTCTCCAACCAAAGCACATCGATCTGCTGGACCAAATCACACATTTCTATGTACAGAATTGATAGACTTGCATCTCACTGTACCGCCATATAGTTTTCAACGATAAAGGCTCGAAGATTGGATGGACCCCCCAGCCTCGCTGCCACGGTCGAAGGCAGCCTGGCATCACTTCGTAGCAGTCAGTTCTGCAAGGCTTTTTCTCGGGCAGGTCTACAATATTGCCATCGTCCTGTTTGGGAACAATAAGCGGGAGTCAATCCTTTGCATGTCGCTCTGGACCCTTTTCTTCAAGTTTCTATCTGTCTGGTTTCTCGAACGGCTCTTTTGAGTACCAAGTATAGATCAGACTGTAAAGACCAATCGGAACCCAGCGATCAAAGATGTACGTACGCAGCTTTGCACCGATACAGTGTCTTCGGGCGACATCTTCTCCAAAAGGGTCCTGCCCGCCTGGACGATCGTGTTTGAGCTGTCCATCAACCAGGACAAGCACGAGGCTGAGGGCCCTTGACCATCGCCCATATTTCCACTTCAGGTTTAGCCCCTGTCTGCTGCGCACGCAACGGCCACAGGAAGCTCCCGCCGCGTGGGGCCAAAAGCTTCTTCACCACGTTGTACGTCACTTGAGCTGATGTGTCAGAAGCTTGGTAGATCTGACACCCTGGTTGCATAGGTCGATTGAGACACAAGTGTCGGGCGCCTCTTACTCCATTCTGAATAGTCTGCTGTAGCAAGGCTGCCGTTGTGTTCTACAAAGCGTTGTGCCGCAGATGGCATTGCCCTGAACCGGTGCCTGCTATCCTCTGATGGTGTCTCGCCGCGAACCCGTATACGTATATATCTCTTCAGCGTCCCTCCATTTCGTCTCATCTCAATCACCTTATTTTCGGAATTTCTTGAACACCGTGCAAATTGCTTTCATTCTGTTTGACACCCTGAAGCTTTGACATCGCAAGTTGGCGAGAAAGCCTTGTTCCACATAGATTTCTGCTATATTTCTACCTTCACTCCCTTGATAGGTGGCGACCTACCGCTTAGCAATATGTCTACAAAAGCGATGGAGGCTTCGGCAGTGGCCCTGCCATCGTATCAGCAAGCTCATCAGCCCGGACTCGAGGCTGTCAGGGATCCATACCGTCAGTCGACATATCCTCAACAGCCACATCCTCAGCCTGCAGACCCGCAAGCGGCATCGACGAGTACTCCCGAATCAGAAGACATCTACTCTGGCATCCCCGCACCTCCTCACTTCAGCCAAATGGCCATGCCTGCTGGACCTCCTCCAGAATACAGTCCACGCACTGGACTGCTGCCAATTGTCATTCCTCAGATTGCCACAAGTTGGAAGGGTGCATTCATGTGCCCATTCGCCCGAGGCTACCCGCCCCAACTGCAGCAAGCCGGCATCAGCGAAGAGCAATTCCTCAAATTCGTCGATGGCTTCAATGAAGCATTCGTGGCTTCTCCAGTCTTTCAGGTCACCAATTTAGCCGGCGTAGCCATGGGACAAGCTTACGGGGTGTCGACCGTCCAGATTGCAGGCACAGCAATCAGTCTCGGATCAACTTTGGCCAGTGGTGCGGTCTCGTATCTCCGAGCATACGCTTACATGAAGTCGGCAAACAAAGATTTCTTGCATCCTGCTGGCTTGCACGGCCAAGTCCTGACCACGAAGAAGCTGCTTCCTAAGATCAACTACCCGAGCGAAAAGCTGGAACTCCTACCCCTGGAACACACTGGCCATCCTTCGAGGATTGATAGCTCAAGCTCAAGCTCAAGTTCCGACTGCGACTCTGACTCCGATTCCGACCAGGAAGGTGAAGCCCCTACCGCCGCTATTCCAGGAATTTCGGCAATCGAACGCCGTCACGAAGCGCTCGACGGCTACATCGAACCCATAAACTTTAATGTCCGGCCCTCACCCGCCTCCAATAACCTCCTCAAACGAATGGGAGAATGGCAAACCAAACGACTCCAGGCAAAACAAGCCAAGAAACTCGCCAAACAGCGCCGAAAAGGAGAAAAGGAGCACCGCAAGAGGGGCAAAGACACCAGGAAGGAAGAGCGCAAGATTAAGAAGGAGCTGCGCAAGATCGACCGCGAGCTTCGGAAAGAACGGAGAAGGCGCGATGAAAGGATCGCGGACGGTAAGGTGAAGAAGGCGCACAAGGAGTTTGACAAGGAGGAGCGCAAGCTCGAGAAGGAGAGGGCTAAAAAGCTAAAGGAGTTTGAGGAGGAGATTGGGAAGCATAGGAGCGAAGGTGGACAGGAGAGGACGAAGGCTGATCTCAAGGAGGAGAAGATGGCGAATAAGATTCGGTGGATCGTTATTACGAAATGGGAGCCTGAGACGGCTGGCGATGAGATTGAGGATGAGGACGCCTGATGTGTCTCATGATCTGACTTGTATTCTCTGTTGATATACCCGTTTTCGTCGAATACACATAAAGATAGTGCTGCCGCATGGTAACTAGAGGAGATGTGACTTGTAAGTGACCGATCACGTGCTACGCAGGGCCTCAATCCGCCAGCTTTGCAGACTTCCTGCAACCCAACACCCTCTCCACGACTCTTCGCTAGGGTCAACGAGTTCTCCAACCTGATGCATGCTGCCACACCAAAGATCTGACTCGTTGTCTTCAGGAGTATCCGACAGACACATGGCGGTTGCTGTCTTGCCGTATCTCAGACCAAGCGTGGCTTTCTACAATTGCATTCGTCATTCGTCGGTCGAACTTCGAACTTCGCAACTGGTCTGGTGTAGTGATTATAATGTTAGACGGCATGCGCTCTCGCTTCATGGCGCCGACATGTAGCAGCTGTTGGGTCGAAAGCTTCGTCCCGCTCCCGCTCCTCCCCTTCTCTGCCAGCTCACACTTCGAATGTAGATAGATCCCCGCGCGGGATCACAGTGCCTGACTAGCCTATTTCTCTTAGGGTACTCCAGCTTCGAAAATGTTTCCACCGCGAGGTCGGTGCCCTGGCAAGTGACGGCAACCAACGGCTTCTCGTGACCCAGTATGACGGCATCGAGGGGCCCCGGAAACTCAATCTAGCTCTTTCAAATCAACTCCGCGCACGGACGACATAAATGCATAGCTCTTTGTAAGCAAGCAGCTGGTAATGCAGATTGATAATATACATCCCTCGCACGTATCCAGCCATGTCTTCACATATGCTCTCGAGCTTCGTCCCATTTCCTCAATTTAAGTTTTTGAATCTACCTGCATCTACTTCTCCATCTCCGTATCCATTCCGGAGACGCCGAATCCGATATGAGTACCCCAGACTACTCATCCAGCCAGCTCTTCAGCTGCAAGGGCATGGTCGCCGTGATCACCGGCGGCGGCTCGGGCCTCGGCGCGATAATGGCCCACGCCCTCGCGCGCAACGGGGCGGAGAAGGTCTTCATTCTCGGCCGTCGGCTCGAGAAGCTGCGGGAAGTTGCGAGCACGGGCGAGAGCGGAGTCATCGTGCCTGTTGAATGCGATGCCACCTCCAAGGAGTCGTTGCAAGCGGCGGCAAAGAAGGTTGCGGACGAAGCCGGATTCGTGAATTTGCTTTGCGTGGTGAGTACCGAGTCTCGAGGAATTAAGCGATGGCGGTTGTCTCATCGGAGTCGTGGCGCGAATGATCGAGAGAATGATTTCACGAGACGTGTTGGGACGGGGATGGCCTTGGTCAGATGAACGGAACCGGAGGATGCATTGCCTCGTCAGTCTGGGATGGCAAAGGAATCACGAGACCCAACAACACGAATCTCGGATACCAGCCCGGAGTCCCGACACGGAGCTTTCGTTATCTACACACCGGTCTCCCCGTCTCAAAACCGCAACTCACACACACTGACCCGACGTCCCAGAACCACGGCATAAGCGGCCCCACCGACCACCGCCTCCTCCCCTCAGAGTCCAAGCCCCCGCTCACGATCCAACAAGCCCAATCGACCCTTTGGGAAACCTCCCTCGACGACTTCACAAACACCTACCGGGTAAACGTCGCCTCGGTCCACTTCACCGCCGTCGCCTTCCTCGACCTCCTCGACAAGGGCAACAAGCGGGGCAACCTGAGCCGCCAGACCAGCCAGGTGATCGTCACGAGCTCGATCGGCGGCCTGCACCGCGCGTGGACGTTTGCCGGCATGGCGTACTTGACGAGCAAGGCGGCGGTGACGCACATGGCAAAGTGTCTGGCGGCGTATCTGATTCAGTTTAAGATTAGGGTCAATGTGGTGGCTCCGGGGAGTAAGTCTTGTTTGCGTTCTGAGCTTGGCGGACGGGTAGCTTTTCGATGGAGGGATGTGGGCTAATGGCATGCAGTTTTCCCGTCTGAGATGACGCAGAATATGTTTAAGGGGTCGGACATGAGGAAGGAGGGCGCGTTGCCGGCGTCGATCCAGCCATTGGCGAGGTCGGGGAGGGAGGAGGAGCTGGCTGGAACGATCTTGTACCTGGCGTCGGAGGCCGGGGCTTATGTCTCCGGGTCTGTTCAGGTAGTGGATGGCGGACGTTTGGGTGTACTTCCAGGAACTACATATTAGTGATAACGGCACAGATCATGAAGCGAGACGCACAACTTATTTGCAAAACACGCATGTCATTTCCGCTTTTCCTGGCAGCGTACCGTATCGAGATGTCCAGGATTTGCGGCCAATGCCGTCGGCCTTTGTCCCAATCTAAAACTCAAACTGGCTGCCAAATTCTATCAGATGAGCCCATCATTTTGTCCGCTTGGCGAAACTCAGACTCGCCAATAAATGAATGGCCCGGTGTGAAGGCGACTCATTCGATCCTCCGCATTCAAGCTGTGTAAGTTGGCCCGACGCTGACTTTTCTGAATTTCGGAGACAGTTGGAGGTACTTCAGGAGCATTCTCGTTCGTCCTTGCAACATAGTTGGGGTCGGATGACACCACGTGCGAAGACCACCATCTACCAACCATCATGTTGCCGCCTGGTAGAACGGCACCTTCCCAGGCCCATACGTCTTCGTATTCGAAGCCGGGCTGATTCACCACCTCTAAAATCTTGCGTTTGGGCATTGACAGATTGAAAGATGGGCCCTGTGCTGTAACGAACGAGATCCGTTTGAAGTCCGCAATGCGATCGGTCACACGAAGGTCGTGCATGTTGCCAATGATAACCTCTCTCGTGCTACCATTCGAAATGCCGACGAAAGGGGAATTGACTTCGGTCTTTCTGGTCTTGTAGCAAGACAATTCGTTTCCGTCGGGGTCGTGGTATTTCAGCTTCTCCGCATTGCAAAGAGGCACTTCGTCGTCAAATGCTGCATGCCAATTGGAAGTTTCTAAGCCTTCCAGAAACTCGAGCCGGAAATCATTAAATTGATGGTCCTCAAGCGTCTGCTCGTCGAAGAAAACGTGGTCAGATGGATCTGGATAGTCTTCGAATCCTACCCATCTCCTAAGACGAGCCACATCTTGTGAAGGCATGTACGCATGACAGCCTTTCCATTTCGTAGATCCTGTCAACGGCGTCGTCGTGCCGATTTGATGGGACCACGACCGAGGACGCAAATGTACGGGAAGTTGCTGATAAGTTTGTGCAATCGGGTCATCCATACCTCCCAGGAGGAATGCACGGAAAAAGTTGGCGATAAGAAGTAAATTCGTCGAATGAGGCATCATTTCTGAACGACCATAATTCAAATCAAGCTCCTCGTACTCTAACATGAACAGTGGATACCAGCTTGGCGTCTGGAACGCAGCCATGGCAAATTCTCCATCCCATGATTGGCGATTGGAACCCAAAAGAGGATTCCATGCATCGAATCCGATATGCAACATCGTCAACAGAACATGTCCCAAATAGCTGCCTGTTGAGCTGTCTTTGATCTGTCCAACCCTTTGATAAGAACTGTACAGATTTGAGAACAGCCCAAGATTTTTGACGGCCAATACCAACGTCTTCATATTGGCACTTTCTGCACGGCCGTTCCTGTTCGAATTCGCACGATTGATCAGAAGTCGTAGAGCGACGACAACCCGACTGTCTGCCCAAGAACGATATGCTGCCGGCTCCTGATAGGTTTTTCCCTTGGTAATGAATTTGTAGATATGGCTCATCCTTGTGAAAGCAGAAGGGTCGGGGCTTGGACTGGCATCGTCGAGCATTGGCGCCAGAAGTTTGCACCAAAGTTGTTTGTGATCGTCATCCAAGACGGCCTTCAGAGTTTTACATGTGCTCGACAGCTTGGCGACTTCGCCGAAGGTGCATTCGGAGGCGATCATGTGGAGGATCTCGGTTGGCAATGACTCGATTTGGCTTGTGCCGGGAGGTTTCTGCGAAAGAGTGACGGCTTGTCTGTTCTCGTTAATGGTAAGTGTCTGCTCAACATCATGTTTGGCTCTCTTGGAACGTCTGCGCAAGGTTGGATCGGATGGCGTGGGCATGTTGTGTTCGGCCCCATCCATTTTTTCCGTCGAAATCTGTTTCCGGGCGCGTTTTTGCTGTGATCTGGCCTGCTTCGGGGGCATTGCTGGTCGCGGTGGAGGAAGAAGCTCGCACGCTGTGAGCAGGACAGAGCAAGCTGGTGCCCTCACCTACTGACTGATACCCGATTGCAACTCGTGACGAGGTTGGGGCATTGCGAGTGAAAACCGCGCGCTTGATCTGGTAACGGTGAAGTAGCGATTACACGATTCACGAATTCCAAATTCACCCGGTGCAGATTCATTTGAAGGCAGAGTCATTCTGACCTCAGTGACCACCGCAAGGTACATGCCAGTGACACCTACCTCCAAATGAAAGCGAAGTGTACTTCACAATGACCACTGCAAGATCCATCTCGTGTGACATTCACCTCAAAGACCAAGTCAGACTCGACTCACTCGACTCACTCGACTCACAACACATCACTCAAACCCCCAGGCCGAACCCAGACGCAAAACCTCACGACAAGCATATCATAACCAAGTCCCTCTGAACAGCACAGACAGACCCACAAACTCTGCGTTGAGCATCATCTGCGTCCATGTCCAGTGGGCGATTGAGAGCATAGATAGTCTTCCCCCAGCCGGCCTTGAAAGACAAAAGTCGTGCGAAAGTGGTCCGTGCACGGCCCTCAGCCGCGCGGTTGGATCGGATCGGATCTGAGCGGGGCGTTTGATCGCCAAGTTTCACATCCCGTTTAGTAGGGGGGGGGGGGAGAGAATGCGATATATGGGCTTGGCGATTTATCAAGATCGGGGGGTCTGCACCCAAGATTCGATACCCGCACGCGATCTTTGTCCCTGCATCCTTTTTGGCATACCGATTATATACACGGCCGGAGTGAGGCCGTAGACATACATCTGCTTGGCCGAGGCTGGCTTTGTTTACGTACTGAAGCTACCGAGACAACGGATAAGCTGGTTCCGTGCGAGTAACAAGCCGTGGATGTGTCCGGTTTTTGGTCGTGTGACCCGCGAGATATGCTCATGTCGAAGCTGTGAAGAGGTCAGATTTGATGCCTACGACGAACGAGAGAATCGTAACCAAATAACGTTATAAATTGTAGTGCTCGATGAAATGAGATCCTTGACCCCATGTTCTATGTCTGCGTGCGAAGGTTAAAATCGCTTTTCTGCTACATGCTGGCCGTGTATCCTGCCCTTACTTCGTCGTCGTATTCTTCTTCTCCCTGCTTGATACACTTGAGACCACCTCCTCCACTATCATGTTCTCGTGTCTAATTGTACAAGCTCTTTCATTTGCGGATTTCGTGACAACGTTTAACCAGGCTCTTTTGTCGTGGGTGTTGCCCGCCCAAATACCATAACGCCGTTAATCGTTTGTGGAAACAGGAGCTGCGGACAAGTGGGCTGTGACTGGACCACTGCGGCTGCTTCTTCGTAAGAGATAAAATGAAAATGTCGCTGTTACAAAGTTTCGCTGGGGAAAGCAAGTTTTGTCTGATGTTTTGGTTACGGCTCATACGGTCCCGTCTTTCGACATTTTCCAAGATCTGTCGATCAAGTACCGAGTCATCCCTTGGCCGGATAATCAGGTGCAGCTTTTTCCAAGCGCCTGACTGTCAACTCACCATTACTCAGTCGTGGGGGCCAACTTGTCGTCGTGGTCAATATTCAAGCCTTCGAAATTCAGATCTTGCTCCAGTCCATCACGCGCGCTTGGTGTGCCAGGGGTAGCCTCCCTCTCTCGCCTGACCATTTGGCTTCTTCGCTGGCTGGGCGGAGTGCTCAGCGGACCAGGGTGCTGGAAAAGCTGGCTGAGGTACGGGTCACGCTCAACGGCGACAATGCCTAGGCCTGATCCCGAGCGCTTGTGCGACTGTGGCGTTGCTGGACCAGCAATGCTACTTTCTTCTGCATTCCGCACAATCTCCTGGAGAGCACGGGTGACAACACCAGCACGGATGACCAGGTCTTTCAATGATTGTGTGTCGAACGGCTGTTTTTGCGGACGGCTCCGCCGGCTGGGACTCGATGAAAGCGTTGTCTGCTTACGGGTGTCATTGGAGACGGCAGGTTTAGCAAGCTCATTTCGATGCGAGGGCAGGTTCTCAAGAATCGTCTTTGCTTGAACCGTCGAGTCTTGGCGAGGCCGAGAACCAGTCTGAGGTGATTCTGTACTGTTGCTAACAATGCGTCCGTTTTGTGAAGGAGAGTTGCGGCTGGGTGTGTCATCTCGCACTGCTGAGATACTCTGACGAGCAGACTGGGGTGTAGAAAGCCTTTCATCGTGCTCAAAGTCGAAGTCTGTTGAGGTTGGAGAGGTTGGACGAGCTATAGCTGGAGGAGCGAGCTCTTGGTCTTCCTCCAGAGTCGCAAGATCGATAATCCCATCTGCTTCCACCCACAGTGCCGAAGACTGACCTTCTCGTATATCCAGTTCGCCTGCCCTGCGTTTGAGGCGACGGAGACTTTCCACCAGCTGTGAGAGTTCCTTCACATGGCTGAACTGGTAGTGAACGCTTGACTGCTTCTCGAGTATCGTGTCAGGAACCACGAAGCCGCTTGACCTGAACTCCCGGCTCTGGCGTGCGGTGCTGAGGGCACGATCTTCCGACTCTTCTTCAAGATCTTCAACCTCAAAGTCCTCATCCCAGTCCTCCGAAGCTCCTTTGCCGCCCAGGGTCCAAGCATCCAACTTGGCTGCATCATTGAAACGCGCCTTGCTATTGTCAATCACGTTGGGTACGCTCTGGCTGCGCACGTGGACATTCGGTCGTCGAGAGCCAGAACGATTACTGCGATCGGTTGGGTTCTTCCCATGCACTGTCTTCGGTCGGTCATCGTCTTGCTGCTTTTCCGACCAATCCCACAGGTTGACCTTCTTTTGTGCATCACAGGTGACTGAACTCTCACCGCGCGAAGTCCGGACATGTCGCGATCTGTCGCCATTATCGTCGAATCTCAATGAGCTCACCTGCGGCTCCGCATCCTCCTCCGGAACATCCCATAATGCATCGAGGTCGTCTTCAAAGTCAGAGTGACCTGCCGGAGCCGTCATCACTTTGTGGGCGAATACTGGCGTTGGGCTTGAGGGTGACGCAGAGGCGTAAGAATATTGCGTTAGTGAATCGGGGCTGAGAAGCTTCGTGCCCTGCGTTACAGAACCATGGTTGACTGCATCGCGGCTTGCATGTTGTCCGGTGATGTGGCCGCTTCCGTTCCCCGTTACGTGTCTGGGGGAGCCAGAAGGTGATGTGTCGGACAGCTTCTCTTCGAGTACTGACAAGCCATCTCCAGCAAACCCATCACGACCCAGATCATCGAAAACGCCTTCTATCTTTGTCGGACGCTGACCGGAATGGCTGCTGTTCGTACCGCCAGTCCTGAAGGAATCGTAGTTTGTTTCACTGAAAGCATCATAGTCATCGCCATTGACCGAAAACACTCGACTGTTGTCAGTGTCTGAGCCCTGTATCGTCGATCCATGGTCTGACGCTACCCGAGAGCCACGGGATAGCCTTGGGTTGGACTGGGGAGGTGACACCATGGCATATCCGGAGGTCGACTTGTCGGTGCTCCCGGAAAAGCTATGCCGATGGCCTCTGGAACTGCCGTCGCGCACCTTGGAATTTGCCAAGTGACCAGCAGCCGTTGTGCCATCCGCATGTGGGGAAGATCGATATAATGCGCCCATATCCGAAACACTGCGCGTGTGGGAGAGCTGAGGGTCCCGGACAATGACTGCATCATGCAATGTCTCGGGCGGCTGACTCCTCGATGGCAAGCTGACCGACTCCTGCAATGATGGCAAGGCATGGCTGTCCGAGACATGTCGGCCAGATAAAGTTGTCCCAGGTTCATGTTTCCGCGAACTTCTGCGGCGGAGGATTTTGAAGGGCGCAGGAGATGGTGAAGGAAGCAGAGTACCTAAAGAGAAACTGGGCCCGACGCGAGGTGCTGCGTCACTCATTGTGAACGGCTTCTCTGGAAAATCTTCACGAAATTGACTCAACCTGCGTTGGATGGGGACGCTAGCGGGGTCGGTGGCATGCTGATACTGCTGAAAATGTGCGCCCTTGAACTGCGCAGGAGTCGCAAAATCGGGCTCAATGCTAATTTGAGCGGTGATCGAAGCGGCCATGACCAAGGTGGGTAGCTGCCCGTCCGGAGCACGAACGCAATTGAGCTCGTCCTTTCTGCCTAAAAAGCGCTCGCCCGGGCTCTTCAGAACCGCGTCAGACTGCCCTTTGACGCGAACAATGTGTTTCTTGAAGAACGGCTCCCAATTCCAGACTGCACGATTTGGTGGTCCCGAGTCACTGCTTCCCCGACCGTGCAGCAACGATGGTGCGGCTGACGAATGACTGCGTTGATGTCGAACGAAGTGCCCTCGACTCTCGGCGCTTCTCTGATGGCTGGTCGCAGGTCTACGAAATGTCGGGCGGAACGGGGTCGATTCAATGCCTGGGGTGCCAGGGAATCTTTGTGAAGTCGAGCGTTTCACCAATCGATTACGAGAATTCACAGACGGAGCTGACGTCGGGAAGAACGGCGCATTGGACGCATTTGTGTATGTTGAGGGTGTAGAAGGGTGATCTGTAGCTTGCGAGCTCTGCCCAGACGAAGGTGTTAGGGTCAAGCGATTCCGAAACCAGGTGGACGGCCTCCGCTGCGGCAATGCCCCCAATGACTCCGAAGCAGCGTCGCTGGCTTCTTCCGCCTCTTGCAAGCTATCTACCTGCGTGCTCGACCGATACGACGCTCTGTTTTCGACGGCAGGACCTGGTGTCAAGGCCCACGGATTGTCACGAGAGCCGGTTGCGATGGCGGATTTTGGTCTTGCGAGGAAGGTTCTCTTCGAGGCCGAACGACGAATTGAGGTGATAGGTCGTATATCAGGGCGGTCGATGTATGCAGAGGGGGAGGGTTTCGGATCTCCGGTTGTCGCCCAAGCCAATCCAACGGCTGCCGCACTGCAAGATGCTGTAGCTGCACAAAGCTGCAAGACGTCGTCAGTAGGTGCACACGGACAGCAAGGGGAAATGCCCGGGTGTCACAATGCAATTGGCAGCCGAGTGGACCGAACAACCGGTGTGAGAGGGTGTATATGCGAGGGATGCATCATTTCATGGGTTGGCATAGTCAGTAGACTGGACTCACCGAGGAGACGGCAAAGCTGGAGGGTGTCGCGTCCATTCAGCCTCGCCACAAACAACGGAGACGCCGGGCAGGCGTCAAGCATGCGCGAGCCGAAGAGGAAGAAGAAGAAGAAGAAGCAAGGGATGTCGAGTTGAGGGGTTCAGAAAGGCTTGGGTGAGGGCCGGGCCATGACCTGAAGACGGCAGAACGAGCGACGAGGAGAACCTTGGGCGAGACACGGGCGGAGCGGCGGTGATGGAAGATGGACAAGTCTCTCAAGTAAAGCAGCTCACAGCGATGATAAAGAGAGAGAGAGAGAGAGAAAGAGAGCTAGCTTTGCAAGAGAAAGACCGTCAGGTTGCTGTGTGCGTCGGATGGAGGGCAAGTCGAGGAATGACGGGCGTCAAAGCCATTCGAGAGTCGTTCGTTTCGTTGTCGCTTCTTCTCCAGGGATCCTTGCAAGACGCCGATGGCTGCCAAGCCCGGCCTGCAATGCTTCTCCTGCACGCGGGTCGGTGCTCTGCCGGCCTAGTATTTATTGTCAGCAGCACGATTCAGCGTGTGCGAGATTATAGAGCGACTACGACGACGACGACGACGAGTGACTATTCGGGCGCTGCTGTGCTGTGCGTGCGTGCTTATTTTACTGACTGTCATGGCTTCGACTTCCGAGCTGGGACTCGCCCGAGCCGTCGCCGGTGAACAGCGACATCTTCCGCCCTCTTCAGCCGCCACACTCTCTCAGAAAGTATCCAAGTATTGCTGCTCCAAAGTTGCATCATGCTGCCGGGTGCAAGACGAGTCGCGGGCCACGGCAGCAGCTCCATCGTCCTGTGCTTCCGCCCTCCAGAAAGCCGTGCGCCGTGTAACTCTGAACCTTCCTTTCGCAGACGCAGAACAGACCGCTGGACCGTGGGAAGCGATCTGAGCGAGCTCGCAAAGTTGCGTGCTAGCACGTCCAGGGCTCTGGGCAGCATGGACCAGAGATAACGACGACGAGGCTGGCCAGCTGCCTCCCGCTGCCCGGGATATCCTGCTATATCATCATACCAAGTGGATCGCTGTCAGAGGCGGAGACAAGCAATCCCTTGTTTGCCTGCGTCGTGAATTGTCAGATGCAGGCGGTACTGGACTAGACAGTAGACGGCAGACGGCAAACAGCGGAGCCACAGCGGGCTAAATTCAGCAAGAGAATGCTCCAAGGTTTACCGCTCACGCCCAGATGGCGCCGCCTATGGCGACTGTCACCCTGCATGGCCCGAGGGACGTTGACCCTGACTCTGACATTGATGGAAACACAATCAGCTTCGGCTTGTACGGTCTCAGAAACTCCCCGAAGCGGCAGCGCGCCATGCTTGATCGCCGTGAGTGCTGTACCGCATGTAGTGCAAATATGAAATTATGCTCAGACTATGACGCTACACATACGAGTTTGGCATGTGTTTGAAACTTCAATGGCAAGTTATAGAAAGTCAACAGCAGCAGCGCAACAAGCGAAATGAGCGCAAGACGTGGCTAGACAAAGCGCGTTCAAAGCGGTACATGGAGCGATGCCAATGGGCGGCCGGGATCATGTCAATCCGTGCTGCCAACGCTGCAGGCGTGCCGATTGAAGCTCGATGGGCTGACGACAGAGGTGGTGGCTGACGAGTCAGAGCAAGGCGCAATCATGTTGAAGGAAGCAGAGGCAGAAAGCTTAGTGAAGGTCGAATCACGCGTCGCTGCCCTGCCGATGCGACTTGCCAGCCCAGACAAGGTGACTCAAGATGATCAGCCCGACCAAGGCGCTGGTGATCCGTGTTTGATGAGCTTCTGCCCGTAGCAGCAGTGCAGTACATACTCTGGTCCGTTCTGTGCGTACTTCTGTAGGACTGACCACCTCCCGCAACAGTCAAGTACGACCAGTGTAATGATAGTACGCCGTACTGGGCCGAAGGCCGATATTAGCAGCGTGCCACCACGTGCTCGTGATTCACGAAGCGTGGTTGGCACGAAGGCGTACGTAAAGCCGCGATGCAGCGTCGTTTCGTCGGCGGGCCTTCTACATCGTGGGAAAGACTTGCAGTTGTCGACTGGGGTGTCGACAGGCTCGTGAGAAGTCTCAGCGTATCCCCTGTCCTGTCTTGTCTCTTCGATTTGTGGGGCAGCTGGCCTGATGCTGGCAGGACTCGCTTGAGATGCGGCTATCACCTTTTCGTCGTGTCGTCGCAAGGAACAGCCTGGCCAGCAGAGTTTCAGCCACAACCTAACTACCTGGTTAGTATCATCGCCCGCCAAGCGAATGAGAATCGAGCGCTCTCTCAACTGCTCCTTCGGGTCTTTGCTGGCTCTGCCTGGCCGTGTCTGACGCAGCAATGCCATGCGACGCTCCATTGCCAATCAGCTGCGGCAGTGAGCTCTTCCCAGCCTGTAGGGCTTCCCACTGCAGCGCGCCCACTTCTCCGACCATATCTCAGAGTGTACTTCCACCGGGGGCTGAGGGTTGCGACCATTCGACGGACCGGGATGTTGAGAAGTGGGAATGGCGGCGCGGGACATCGGGACGGCGACAAGGGGATGCCTCCCAACGCGGGCGAGCAGCACCATGTCGGCAGAGCATAAAAATATTCGTCCACCGACACTTGACAGCTGAGCTGAAGATGCTGCACCGCGTCGCATCTCGTCTCGTCATGCTCCTTGTCGCCCTCCTCGGGCCAAGCCAGCCCCGGCCCGACGAGATAGACGTATGTATGTATGTATGTATGTACAGAGATGTGTTCACGGCACACCACCTCGCACACGTTCCTCGTGCATCTGGAAATCTGGCCATCATTAGGTAATTAATAAGAAGAAGCTTCCGTCCTTGATGGTTGCTCAATCGCCGTGCCACGCAACAACATCTACAACCGCCGATATGCTTGTCGTGCTCAATCCACTTTACCCATTCATTCTCGCCATATTCTCCGAATCGAGGCACCAAGACTCGCCAACACAACGCGGCAGCCCAGCGTCCTTTGTTCTCAACCTTGTTCCTCGCATGCCGCCACCGAGCGTCCGTGGTTGCGTTCCGGGTATGGTCAAAGCACTCTTCAATTTTGCCTCGCATGTCCATGATTCTCCTCCAGTCGTTCACCTGTCGAAGAAGCCGAACACGCACTCCTCCTCTCACCCAGGCGCTTTTCAGGCCCGTCACGGTGGGCCATCTCTTCCGTTCATCGTGTCCATGCCATGCTGGCCGGCTTCATGCTTGGATTTGCCTCGCAGCATGTCGTCTATTCCCCGTTCGGCGCTTGTTCCTGTCTCCACTCACTCCTTCCTCAGCCCCGCATCTACCTTTCTCTCTCTCTCACCTTGTGCTCTGACCCACGGCCAGACCTCCTGTACTGGCCCATTGTGCTGACAAGCTACCAGGAAACCTTTCCGCTCTGCCCTGTTTTCGATCAGCCAGTAGACTTTTCTGGGCCGTCTTTTGCCCTTGAAACCCTTGCAGTTGAGAATGCAGGAAGTGCCTCCGTCATCACCGAGATCCTCGTAAGGCATGAGTGTTGAACGGACTGAGCAGAATCCTGTTGCTCGCATGGTACAAGTATACACCTTCACCGCGACTTGCTGCCTCATTTCATCAACTGCCGGAGCATCGTCAGTGCTGGCTGCCGACCATCCGTCATGTCGGTAACAAGATGCTCAAATTCATGGTCGGACCCGGGACCTTGTGTCTGACGAACGCCAGTGCGAGCAAGCCGGGCGTCAGCCCCACCATGTCTCATGCTCCATGTTTGCTTGCCGCGATTTTGGTTTCCGAGGAAAGTCACAACCAGCTCGGTACATGGTGATGAACCAAGCGGACCTGATCTTCATCCGGACTCGATCCCGCTGCCCTCCGCTACGCTCTCCCTGTGCCAAGAAGATCTGATGACAGCACACTGTTCTGGCTCAATCGAAAGTGTGAAAGATGGTCAGTCTTGGATCAAAGCACGCGTACCGCTGAGCGTCCAGGCTTTAATGTGAGGACCATCTCTCGCTCAATCATGCCATATGACCACCCAGTCAGCATGGTCGTTGACCATCAATACGACACCGAGTGAGAGAGATATTGCTGAAACAAGTTGACGAAAAGCTGCAAGTTGGTTCGACCTCTGATATTGATCACAGACATCATGCAAGGTTCGCTACTGATGTCGTGCCGACAAAATGGGACCCCAAACCGACGGCCACTGCACAAAATTTGTTATAGGTAGATACCAGCACTCCAAGGGACGTCTACTATACTTACGCCTGGGGCGAGCGGCCGTGCAGGTGCTTCATGGTGGAACTATGATCTGATCATCGTTGTGTGTCTGATAAAATTTTGTTCGTTCCTTGTTTCAGCCGTTGTTGCCTCCTGGAATACACTTTTCGCAGCGAGCTCTGCATCAGGATGACGAACAGTTCGCTGCTCACGTCTTCGTCGCTTGAGCGCTCTGGTCGAAGGCACTCCAGCATTGCCACCTCGGACAACGGTAAGAAATGTACCGACAAACCCTGACGAAGAACGAAATATCATGCGAGCAAGTATCCTGGACTTCCACACGTTAAATGTCCTTGATTCGCATCGCGTTATTGTCATTATTACAGATGAGGCAAAGGGCTTGCAGATCACTACGCCTGGCAGTTATTGCATTACCTACACTCGCGATTTTGTGTTCTGCTTCAGCATTGCCAAGGTTGAACGTACGCGGTTACGCAATCAAGCCTTGATCTTACCGGTCAATCACTCGGAGCAGGAGCTGTGAAACACCAGGAAGCGGTGTTCAAATGCATAGATCACCGCAGCAATTTGTCCCGAGTACAAGAACCATGTCCATGACCAGCTAAGATGCAGTCATCAGATTTATTTTCACGCCCTCCTCAATTGATTCACATACATTTTCTTTGCATGATCCCTGCTTGTCCATCTCATCCCACAAAACCGCTCTCTCCCTCACTCCCTATGCCGTTCGCCCTGAGATCAATCACCATGAATCTAAGCAGGCGACCTGACCTCCTGGGCCGTAACAACAAATTCCCCTCCATCTTGTGTGTCCAAGTACTGCACAACCCCGTTCGGTCCCGCCGCCGCCTCGCGACTCTTCACGCTCCCCGCCGGAAACTCTCTCGCACCATAATAGCGGGTGCCGTCATCGCCCCCCTGTCGGTAGCCGATGCCCACCACGCTGGTTCCCTCGCCGTTGTCGTGCCAGTCGAAGCTCCACGCCGGGTCCGAGCAGGTGGTCGTCGGGAAGAAAGCCAGGTCGGGCCCCGTGTTGGTGGTGGTCCCGCAGCTTACGGGGTAGGTGGTGCTGTCGGAGGGGAAATAGGGCGAGGCGGAGGTGATGTTCAAGCTGTAGTACGAGATCACGCTATGAGGGACGCCGGAGAAGGAGAAGGCGGCGATGGAGAGGTCGTAGGTTGGTTGGAGCGGGGCGGCGGAGATGAGGGGGAGGAGTGTCAGGAGGGAGGTGGTGTATTTCATGGTTGGAATTTGGGGTTTTAGGATTGGGGTTCGGTGGTGTGAATAGACTCTGGAGTGCTGGAGCGATGCGACGGGATGGGGTAAGATTTCGAAAGAGAGCGTGTTCTTCGAGCTATATGTACCGTGTTGATGGACTCGTCTTCAGAGTCTAGCTATTACTATATCGAGTATCGAGCTCCGAGGGCAGGTGAAGGTTCGACTGAATCACGTTTTTGGACCGATCGACGCCTGGCGGTTCCTCCGCATACACGAAACTCGGCCGCTCCAGTCTACACATGCTTTTTCGAGCACATCTTTGAGCTCGAGACTTGAGACGGTAGGGCCCTCCTCGTCCAACCTGTCACCCATGTCGTAGGTGATAAAACTCGGAATACGAGTCAACAAACGTCTCGGCTCTGAACTGATGACCCGACCAAGTCTTTGTCGGGCCGAGAGTTCACAATGCAGTGCAGCTGACGATCGTCAGAAGAGATGCTTACGAAGGGGTTTCGACGCCTTGCGTGGGAACTGTTCGGATCTTCACGTCGCACTGTGACATCACAATCACGAGTTTTGTGGAGAGCTTTTTTTTTTTTTTTATACCTTTCCCTCACGAAAATAGTAACTTGGTCAATTTTCAGCCCCCAAACTTTTACGAGCAGGCCAAGACAACGACAGCACATCATCATCACCACAAACGAATCCTCACCGAAATTGGACACAAGCCCTTTTCAGAATGATGACAGACGGTCGATTTTTATTATTCTTTTTCGTGAGACCCTTTCTATCCTGACCGTTGACCGTTCGACGTGCGGGCGCAGGTGGGGACAAGAGACGATGCGTGTGATTTGGACATCCCCCATGTTTGACTGACGCTTCCTGCCGACCGGCCAGATTGCGTGTAACATATGTACATCGGGCAGGCTTGTGTCACCCTGCTTATCGGATTACGACTTCTCGGGCACGTCTGGATATGCCATGCCATGCCATGCCATGCGAAGTGACGGTTGCAGGCTTTGCGGTTCGGTGCTCTCGGAGTCGGATGGCTGCTTCCATCCGCTCATCTGCTGTAGCCTTCCTTGAGACGCTGTACGAATGTGCGGCGAGCTGGTATTTCGACGGAGATTCAATCTCAGGTATTATAGCTTCGTTCTGATGCAGCTGTGGCGAACCTTACGACGACGGCATCTGTACTAAATCGCTGCGTGGACTGCTCTGCGTTCCTGGACAGAAACTGCCGCGACTTCGACTTGGATGTGCCGTCAAACTGTATGCTTCTCCTCTTGGACACTGGCGAGAGCATCGGCGCTTGATGTGCGTCTCGTCATGTTTCGTCCTGTATTGCTCGTTCCGATCAAAGACAGGATGGGTTGAGTCGCGGTGCAAACATCGGACGCGCCTTCCTCCCATATGGTAGTACGGTCAGATGCTCATGCACAAACTGTTCTCCATCCGAAGCTGACACCTTACTTGTTTACCGTCCGTCTGCTTTTCTTTTTCTGCATCACGTTCAGCAGTTTTCTCAGCCTTCCTTTGCTTCAATTGCTCTCCATCAAGTCCGTCATAGATCATCTTACATCGCAAATAATTACAACTACGTCAACCACCTCACGGCCCGCTTTTACCTCGATTCTCTGTATTCTAGCCGTATTCAAGGCATCTGACAAATCGGGACTCATCACTAATCACCAGAATTGTCCTCTTCTCGCCATGGGATCCGCACATTTTCGCGCACGCAAAACGAGTGAGGAGGACATGGCCAAAGCTCGGGAACAAAAGGTCAAGGATCGGCGTGAGGGCCGGCTGGAAGAATTTATACAGGGGACTATGGTAAGCTATTCCCTCACCAGAGTCTGTCTTGACCACGTTCGAAGATGTCCTTGTGCCATCTCATCCAGCATGAGCAACAGTTAGACCATCTCTGCTGAATCTGCCAGCCGATCCTAACCTCACAGTCAAGCTATCTCAACGTCTTCACAAGCCATAGCTAACGAGTTCTAGCCATTCGAGGAACACAGTTTCCCACATTGGAAGCGCGAAGAATGGTGCGATGTTCAAATTGGTCAACTTTTGCTGAATCGATACCGAGTCATTGGCAAGCTTGGCTACAGGAGTGAAAGCACAACCTGGCTGTGCTCCGACGACGCAAAGAGCCGGTATGTGGCCTGTAAGGTGTTGGTTCGAGGAAGCGAGTCGGCAAGGAGAGAGACAGACTTTGTCGCACACTTGAAGCATTCGACACTCGAAGATGAAAGTCACGCATACATTCGCAAGTACTACGACGTGCACTGGATTTGGGGTCACAGTTCGCCAAGGCTGCCAGATGCATCCACAGTTCACAAAGAACAGGCGAAAAGGGCGGCGAAGGACGAGAAGGCAAAACGGAAGGAAGAGAAGCATGCCGCGAGAAAGCAGTCACGAAACACTCGGCGGTGGTGGCGTTCTTCCAAGAAACCCTCTTCGCGTAGCCATGCACCTAGCAATGCCACTTCGAATGAGCCGCTACTTGGGCGTTCGGTATCTCGGGACAATGCTGACGACGCTCAGTCGGCAAGAGCGCAACCAGCAGCATCGGACAGCAACGCCGATGATATCGAGGAGGAGCCAGCAGCATCGCGCATCAACGCCGATGATACCGAGGGAAAGCCAACAGCATCCGAGACTGACGCCAATGACACCGAGGGGGAGCCAGCAGCATCGGAAACCAACGCCAACGCTACCGAGAGTGATGCCAGCCAGCAAGCGACGAGTGATGAGACGCTCACCGAGCCGGCAGAGCGCATGACGGGCCACCACGCTTGCTTGGTTCAGAAGCCGCTGGGATTGAGCCTGAGCGCCGTCATGTACGCATACAAGGATCCATTGCGTCTCGATTCATGCAAGCAGATCCTCAAGCAACTGTTGGAAGCCATTCATTTCCTGCATACCAAGGCTGGAGTTGTGCATGCGGATATCCACGCAGACAATATTCTGACTTCTGTTACCAAAGCACAGGTCGCTGAGTATGTTAGAGAAGCCAAGGATTCCGCCAAATCCCCCATGTCCACACGACAGCGCCTTGGAAAGAATGGTTCGCCCGTCATCAAGACTCAACGCATGGGTTCTCTCGGGGACGACTTCAAAGCAGTACTCTGTGATTTTAGCGATGCTCGAATCGGATTGAGAAGGCACAAGGGCGAGATCATGCCGCTCAACATCCGACCACCAGAAAGCTTGCTTGGGATCGAGTGGAATGAAAAGGTTAATATCTGGGCCATCGGACTTTTGGCATGGAATCTTGTGGTCGGAAAGCCACTCTTTGAGCCCGACCTAGCTTCCATCAATTTGGGTTTCGCAGAAGTATCTCACATGGCCCAAATGTACTCGTTGCTTGGCGACCTGTGGGATTACAAAGAGTTCGAAGGCTACGAAAATTATCCTATCCATGGGCACAAGTACGTCGTATGGAAAACATGGATGCCGAACGATGTTGTGAGGTCCATGATCCGAACAACGAGCTTCCAGGAACAGGCGCTTTGCAAAGACAAACAATGGAAGTTCTGGAAGCGAAAGCCGGCTCAGTGGAAAAGGGATGATATCAGCGACGTGGACAAGAAGAACTTTTTCGACTTCATCGAGAAGACCATTACGTGGGGCCCTGTCAGGCGATCGACGGCGCAAGAGCTTCTGACCCACCCTTTCCTGCAGAATACCGAACCAGCTGCCAACGGCGCAGTCGGAGGCGTCGTCACTATTTAAGCTTTTGGAACCTGGACACCGGCTGTGGTCTGCAAGTTCCTCTAACAGTGGAAATTGACAAGGCCGGGGTCGTCTTATGGGCCACGGCAACCTGGAGGATATCTATGTACTTCTTGCGGCGCCAATGGCATCGCGTAGCGCACTCGAACGACGCAGAAAGCGCTTGAACTTTAAAGTATATCTTACGGTAATCCTTGAAAGCACAGGCGGTAATGCTTCGCTCACGTGCACTTCCCTTCTACTCACAGGCGTGATAACGGACGAACTGTAGCAGCCCCAGAGCTTCCTCTTAAGCGACCCTAGGAAGTATTTCAGTAAGTACCTCCGTAAATACCTCAATAGGCATGTTATGAATTACTTCAGTACGGCCACAGCAAGTAACTCAGTAGGTGCCTCAGCAACTTACATTCGAGAGCTGCCAAGCCTGGGAGAATAAAAAAAAGCACATGTGAGGTTAAGACAATCAGCTATGCTTCTAAGGGTTCCCACATCATACTGTTCTAGATTTGAGTTGGGAAGACTTGTAGCGCCAGCACCAAAGTCGCATGGTGCAAATGTCACAGGTAGATTGAACGCGCCGAAACACCATTGAAGCTCAGAGCATGAATTACCTCTATCTGGATCTATCGCTTTTTGTTTGCCGGCGTCGTTGCTTTTGGCAGCTTGCGGCGCCCGAGGTCCTTCTTCCGTAAAAACAAAGACATCATGCGTAACCTGCCCGCCTTCGCAGTATAAACACCGAACCCTGTAAATG
This sequence comes from Cyanodermella asteris, assembly GCA_900618795.1. Taxonomy (NCBI): domain Eukaryota; kingdom Fungi; phylum Ascomycota; class Lecanoromycetes; order Ostropales; family Stictidaceae; genus Cyanodermella; species Cyanodermella asteris. Next base: position 3,061,260 of record UYJD01000001.1, read on the forward strand.
CACAAAGGAAATCATCACGTTTCAGGTATCGTCAATCCGAACTTCCACATCGTCCTTCAACAGAGCTGTCACGTGCAACGCATCTAATCATCCTCGTCGGAGAAGACCTCCTCGCCCCTCTTGCGGCGGGCCATGCGGTCCTTCTTCTTCTTGCGAAGCTCGGAAGATGTCAACTTCTTCTTCTTTTCCTGCTTCTCGATCTTGTTGCCCATGGCATCGAACTGCTCGCCTTCCTCGCCCTTGGCAGTCAGACGGGGACCCGAGCCCTGGCCCTGAACCCAGTTGTGGCCCGAAGGGGTCATGCGGCCGTCCATGACGGACCAGACCTCCTCGGTGAGATCACGGGTGAACTCGGAGTTGTGAGTAATGATGATGACACCACCCTCGAACTTCTTCAGGGCGTTCGACAGAGCACCGAGAGAATCACGGTCGAGGTAGTTGGTAGGCTCGTCGAGGACGATCAAGTGAGGACGCTGCCACGTGCAAGCAGCAAGGACGACCTTGACACGCTGGCCACCGGAGAGACCACGCATGCGGGAGTGAGAGATCAGCTCGGCGTCGAGACCGAAGTTGGCACCGTGGGCCTCAATCTCCTTACGGACAAGAGGACGGAACTGACCGGAGGCAAGGGCCTCCTTCTGATCGACTTCGGCGACGAGCTTCATGTGAGACTCCATAATCTCAGAACGAGGAATCCAAGCGTTGTCGGCAGTCATCATGGGTGTCCATTTCTCGTTCTTCATGCCGACGTTCTCACCGAGGGCGAACGAACACTCGTACTCGTAGGAGTTCTTGAACTTTCTTCGCGAGTGGACGCCAATGACACGTCTCTGCGAACCTTCGATTCTGTAGATCTTGTCCATGGCCTTCTCATCAGCTTCGGTGATGATCTTGTTGGCACGGTCCATGGTCTCACGATCCTCACCGGTCTGGAATCGCCACTGAATGTACTCGGAGGGAGTCTTGTCGAGATGGTGGTCAATGTGAGCGAAAGCGTGCTGCTTGATGTAGGCGATACGGATGTTCTCGTGGGACCAGACCTCACCAGAGGTGGGAATGAGCTCACCAGTCAGAACGTTGATAAGAGTAGACTTGCCAGCACCGTTGGGACCAATGACGGCAATACGAGAGCCAAGCGAGACCTGGAAAGAGATGTCTTCGACCTGGGGCTTGGGTGTGCCGGGGTACTGGAAGGTCATCTTGCTGACACGGACAATGGCCTTGGCCTTGGTCTTGACACCCTCAAGGAAACCGGGCTCGGGGAAAGTAAACTCGAGCTCGGTGGCACCAAGTTCGTAGTAGGACTTGGCAGAGGGCACACGCCTGACGAACTCCTGCAGGTTACCTCTGTAGCGCTTAAGCTTGAAGCGCTCGTAGTGGATGACGTGCTGGATAACGTTGTTGAGGAAACCAGAGTCGTGAGAAATGATGATGGAAGTGCAGGGAGAGCTCTTGAGGTAGTCCTCGAGCCACTTGACATTTTTGACGTCCAAGTGGTTGGTCGGCTCGTCAAGAAGCAAGATATCGGGCTTCTCGAAGACGGCACGAGCCAGAGCGAGCTTCATGCGCCAACCTCCAGACAGAGAAGTAATAAGACCCTCCATCTGCTCGGAGGTGAAACCGAACTCGAGCAACTGCTTCTCAACGTCGGGCTGGCCCAGAGTGATACCAACTTGCTTGAGCTTCATCATGGTCCAACCAATGACAGTCAATTCGGTGTCAGCGGCATCAAGGTCATGCTCGACGAAGACAGTCTTGACTTCGTTCTGCTTGGGGAAACCCTCGACCTGCTCGTTGTTGATAGCACGCATGAGGGTGGTCTTGCCGGAACCGTTGGGGCCAAGGAGACCGTATCGCTGACCACGCTTGAGGCGCAGGCTAGTCTGGTTGAGCAGAATCTTCGCACCATAGGCCAAGTTGAATGTACAGTTGCAGAGATCCTCGCCCTCCTCCTCATCAGGCTCGACCTCACCCTCCTCAGCGGCGCTGGGAGAAGCACGCTTGCGCAGAGTGTCGGCGTAAGCCTTGCCTTCCTGGCCGCCAACGATGGCACCAAGGAACGGCTGGCAGGCCGTGATCCACTCAATGCTCTCGTCAGCCTTCTCGTCAACGAGCTGACCGGCGATACCGGCAACGTATTCGACGATAGTGGAGAACTTCTTGACTGCATCCTTGTGCTTTTCACTGAGAATGCCCTCCAAGATAGGGAGGATGGTGGTGATCTCACCAGCGCTAGACTTCTCAGGGATCTTGCCATCCTTGACGTTACCAACGCGAGTCAAAGTCTCAAGAGCAATCTTGGTCTTGTCACGAGCCTCAGGGTCAGCCAAAGTCTCGTAGTTCTTCTGGAGAGAGGGCATGAGCTTGGGCAAGAAAGCAGCGACAATGTTGGGGTCCTCGACCAGCTTGCACATGTTGTCGACAATGACAGCCGACTTTCGCTTGATGGCAGTCTCGCGCTCAGCAAGACCACGCTCGAGCAGGGGCACCATGATGGCCAGAGTTGGCTCGTGGACGTCAGTGACGAAGGTGGTGGCACCGAGCAAGTGGACGGTCTCGGGGACATTCTCGGGCTTGGCGATACACTTGATGAGTTCGGGAATGAAACGCTCGATATCCTTGTTCACAATCAAGTTGCAAACTCGCTCCATGGTAGTGTATGCAGCAGCCTTGATCTCTTTCTTGGTATCCCACATGGCAGCGGAGATGACGGGGATGAGGTCAGGGGTACGGTAGGAGAGCTGAGTAGGGGCGCTCTCGACAAGGGACTCGATGGCCTGCAGAGCAGCGGCCTTGGCCTGCCATTTCTGGGCGTTCTCGATTGAGTCGTTGATGGGCTTCAAAACAGCCTTAACAGCGTAGGGGTTGATGGCCTTGACGATGGCGAGCGATGCAGCGGTCGCAGCAGTCTGAACGGACTTCATCTTGTCGCCAGAAGCGTCCAAGGTGTTGGCCAAAAGCTGAACGAGGTATGGCTCCATGGCGGGCGAAACAGTCGAGTGCTGAGCAATGGCCTGGATGGCGTTGAGAGCACGCTCCCGAATGCCGGCATCTTTCTTGTTGGCCAACTGCTTCTTGAGCTGGGCAACGAATTCTGTCGGAGCATCGGACTGCTCGATGGGGCCGTTAACAAAGACGGCGATGTCCTGTGCGGTGGATTGCGACTCGTCGGCGGTCTTTGCCACGGTGAGCTTCTGCATGAGCTCGCTGAGGACCTTCAGCGACTCGGCATTCTCGTGCTTGGCCTGGCTAGCCATCTTGAATGCTGGGTGTCTGAGTTTTAGGGATGATGAGAGTCGAAGAAATGTAGGTGGTGAACGTGGGCTGAGGCCTTTGTTCGGGTATCTTTTTTTCGCGCGGGTCGAAAAAAGGGCGAAACGGATCGAACCCCGCGGCTGTGATGTGGCCGGGAAAGGGGGGCTCGTCTATCTGCACAAGTCTATGAGAGACCAAACAGACAAAAACAAGACAAAGTCTATGAGGGACACCGCGATGGGCGAGAGAAGTGAGAGGTAATAGAGAGGGTGTGGTGGGCGATGAAGGACGGGATGGCGGGCTGATTTTAACAACTGGCGGCGGAATTTTTTCTGCGCCTCTGAGATGTGCGGGTGGGACCCTTGCTCGCCCTTCCTACTACCAGCCTTCGTCTGCGACTGATTTCGGAACGCTTCACCAGAGCCTCGTCTGATGCGTCCACCAGCACATCCTCTCTGCTCAATACAACGCCATCATGGTTTACTATGCATGAATTCGTGGCCTTCCAGACTCGAGTCCGAATGGTTTTGCCACTGTGAACTATGTCCCCGCAATTTTGGCGACTGCATGTCAGCGTTTTGGCATCCACCGGTCTCTCTTTACGCGCACAGCATCTGATCTGGCGTCGCATACACATGGCCTTTGCCACTTGATAGCACACAGAATATGCGCTTGCAGACCGCCGAAAGTCGAAAGCGTGTCAGGCGGGCCTCGGTGGAGCCCCACTATTATCCTATCAGCAGCGGCTGGACGGCACCGGGCGCCTGTTCTCTCCTTGCTGCAAGATGGTAGACCTGACCGATATCCCTGGTAGTCAGCGGGAGGGCTGTATTGGATAGCCCCCAGTAACATAGATAGCGGCGATGCCAGCATGTCTCTTCTCGCAACACAAAGTTGCCCCTCCAAAATATCATACGTCGGATGCGCTAGTCGCTTGCGGTTTAGCCTCTGTTCCTACGAATCCCCGGATTCTCTGGCCGCTGGGAAAGTCTTCTCCGAAGTCACCGCTGGATCATCTTTTTCTCTGTCCGGCCCTCAAAGAAAGAGATTGTACGCCGTGGTCACGATCATGGTCCTGGAGACAGTCTTGTGCAGACTGGCCTCGTACTACCCAATAATGCATATGACCATTATGCAAACCAAACAGCTGCTGTGTTCGTCATATCATTTATTCGATAACATTGGCATCGAGCTCATTCAGAGCGGAAAACCAAGTAGTTTCCCAGTCGGCGTGCTCTCCGTGTAGAACACCACCCTCCAGAATATTTGATAGTGTACAAATTCCTTTACGACCCGCCGCCAAATCTCTGCTTAATGTTCTGGAGCTGATCCTCGACATTCATGCCTGCAGGAGGACCACCCATTCTCCGCCTCTTCTCGTCCGCCTCTGAGGCTCCGTCGTTCTCTCGCTTCGCCGGTGTCATGGCTGCAGCTCGGGCAATATTCTTGCTTGCGTCCATTACCGGAACGTGCGAACTGGCCAGCCTTGCTTGGCCTCGTTCTCTCTGTTCCTTCCATTGTGGGTTGAGTAGTTCAATTCGTATATGTTCATCGTATTCGCTGAGCGGAATCTGCTCTTTGCAATTTGGACAAATCGTGGTGAGCGCCTTCTGTCTCCTAGCTTGCGCTTGAGGCACGTAATCTGAACGGATGCGCATTGGTGCTCCCGTCTGGCCTCGTGCAGCAGCTTGCGCCGCAGCCACCTGCTCGCGTTGCGCTGTTCTTTCTGCGATTGCACGCGCTTCGTCCTCGTCGGCTGCTTGGGCAAACGCTGGTGGAGGCGGTAAGCCCTGCGGTTGTGGTGATTGGCCGGGAGGAAGACCATAAGGTGATCGCGATGGTGGAGGTCCGAAGCCATTCCCATTATAGGGCGACGCTGAGGCTGGAGGATGTGGAGGGAATTGTGGTAGTGGCTGTTGTGTCTGCGGGTTGTAGTATGCGTTCATGTCTTCCGTGGGGAAGGCTTCCTCGATGCGCATGTTGTGAGGGGCTAGTGACATGGCAGCCTTTTGCTCGAGGGAAGCATTCATCAAGTCGTTCAACGACGTCGGCGGAGGGAGCTCTGCTTGATCGTCTGCGTCTGTGAATACCACCGTCTCCACCACGACAAAGTCATGCCAGTCGATTTGTGCATACTCGAGCTTCTCCTTCTCCTCCTCTTCGACCTTCTGTACTTTCTGCAATTCTTGGTGTTTGACCCATTCCGCTCGTTTCTTGGCCTTGTCTAGGACGTGAAACTTGTTGCGCATGTTCTCCTCAAGCTCCCGCATCCGTTCCTTGTGCGCTCTGCCATTATCGACCGTTTGCGCCTGCAAGAGATCGGTGTATTGGTCGACTAGCCTGCTGAAGAATTGATGTAAGCTGTGCTGCGGTTGTAGAAAGTCAAACTGATAATTCCTTGCCTCACGCTGTGACAACGTGGTCATGAAGCTTCGTCCATTTCTGGCAACGAATAAGGCTGTTAACTTGACAACATCTAAATCTTGAGCGCTGATATTTGGCATCCGAGCACTGAAGTGGAACTCTGGTGGTGGTTCGGGCCCTTTGGGCTTTTCTGGTGCGGCTGGTGTTGCGCCTGTTGCTCCTCCAGGTCTCCCAGCGGATAAATCTGTCCCTCGACCTTCTTTGATCTCGCCTAGCCGCCATAGGTAGAAAGGATTGTATGCGTCGTTCTCGTTGAGGAAAGAGAACTTGGGGTTCGCCTGTTCCCGATCACGAATTCGATCCTCAAAAGCGCGTCCATTGCGATCGACGAAACCGGCAGTCCTCTCGATGATACTTTTGATGTCTTTTGGCGGTTGAACAACGCCTGGAGGTGGCCTGTTGACGGCATCAGGCAGGTCTGGAGTACCAGGAGCGCCGTTAGCAGCCATCGTGGCTGGCAGGGCGCGCAGGGCAGCAAACCTCTTGTCAAGCTTCAGCAATGGGCAGAGCTAGTTCACGTCGGCGGCAGCGCAGCAATGAGATAATCGCTTTGCGCCAGTTGCAGGCAGTATGCACCTTGCTTGGCTCACCTTATCACAGTCTCGAGACTGGCAGAGGAGGCAGCTTCGGCGTTAATTTTCACATGCGCTTGGTCCGGGCAGGGGAGGCCAGCCGCCAGCGCTGCCGCGTTTATGGTATTCGTGTCTCCAGAAAGTCCACCTGGCTCTCCCCTTGAACTGCTTCATTTTGTCGGACCACTTCGCAAGGGGCAGTCTTCTCTGCCATCTTTCATCGACAGCTGCTTTGCTTCCGCCGCATTGCAGTCTTCTCTTCTCACACTCTTTGCCTCATCTCTTTTCCTTTCTGGCGCGGCTGATTCCTCAAGGCTTGGGCCGTGCCTGAGCTATCTCGAGCTCCCCGACTTACCTCGACGACGCTGCACCCATCACGACGACAGCCTCAATATGGCCAAAAACACATCGTCGCACACTGCGACGTTCAACTCAATGGCAAAGGCCAATGGAAAGACGGTGGTTTCGGACCCAAAAAAGACATATGCATCGGAGGGTGTCAAGAACAATGATATTTTTCTGCTGCCGGGACGGGACTTTGCCATCCTTGCTGGCTTGACAGCGCTGGCCCTAGTGGTCAGACTGTTTCGGATATATCAGCCATCGAGCGTCGTGTTCGATGAGGTGCATTTTGGTGGATTCGCGTCCAAGTATATCAAGGGGCAATTCTTCATGGATGTGCACCCTCCTTTGGCAAAGCTCCTGATCACTCTCGCTGGTTGGCTCGCTGGCTACGATGGCGACTTTGACTTCAAGGATATTGGAAAGGACTACCTCGAGCCTGGCGTGCCATACGTGGCTATGCGCATGCTTCCCGCTCTCCTTGGTGTTCTGACTATTCCCACCATGTTCCTGACCCTCAAGGCGACAGGCTGCAGCACCGTTGTGGCTTCCATGGGCGCTTTGCTCGTCATCTTCGAGAACGCTCTCGTCACACAGTCTCGCCTTATCCTCCTCGACTCTCCTCTGCTCATTTGCACCGCCTGGACCGCTCTGGCCTTTACTTGCTTCACAAACGAGCACGAACAAGGCCCGACAAAGGCTTTCCAGCCAACATGGTGGTTCTGGCTGATCTCTACAGGTCTCGGACTAGGAGCAACTGCAAGCGTCAAATGGGTTGGGCTTTTCACAATCGCGTGGGTTGGCAGTGTAACAATTGTTCAGCTGTGGGTGCTCTGGGGCGATTACAAGACTGTTACCCCTCGTCTGTTCACGAAGCACTTCCTGGCTCGTGTCTTGTACCTCATCCTCGTCCCGATTGCGTTCTACATGGCCATGTTTGGTATCCACTTCATCTGCCTGGTCAACCCTGGTGAAGGCGATGGATTCATGTCATCAGAATTCCAGTCTACTTTGAACTCCAAGGCCATGGCCGCAGTCCCAGCAGACGTCGCGTTTGGCAGCCGAGTCAGCCTTAGACATCTCAACACTCAGGGCGGATATCTCCATTCGCACAACCACATGTACCCCACAGGTAGCAAGCAGCAGCAGATCACTCTCTACCCCCACAAAGACGAGAACAATGTATGGCTCCTCGAGAACCAGACCCAGCCTCTTGACATCAAGGGTGAACCTATCAACGGGACTCTGGCCTGGGATAACCTCGAGCCGAGCGTAATCAAGAACGGCGCCATTCTTCGACTCTACCACACGATCAGCGGCCGCCGTCTCCATTCTCACGACGTTCGTGCGCCTGTTACTGAAGCTGAGTGGCAGAACGAGGTCTCCGCGTACGGTTACGAGGGCTTTGAGGGTGACGCCAATGACTTTTTCCGAGTCGAAATCATGCAGGACGAGTCTGACGGTAAACGGGCTAAGGAGTACCTGCGTACCATTGAAACCAAATTCCGGTTGATTCATATCATGTCCGGCTGTGCCCTGTTCTCGCACAAGGTCAAGCTTCCCGAGTGGGGCTTTGAGCAGCAGGAAGTTACATGTGCTAAGATGGGAATAATCCCCAACAGTATCTGGTATATTGAGTCAAACGAGCACCCCAAATTCGGCCCCGAGACCGAGATGGTCAACTATAAGGACCCTGGGTTCTTTGGAAAGTTCTGGGAGTTGCAGAAAGTCATGTGGACCACCAACGCTGGCCTTACCGAGTCGCATGCATGGGACTCGCGCCCGCCGAGCTGGCCATTCCTGTCCCGCGGTATCAACTTCTGGGGCAAGGACCATCGCCAGATTTATCTGATTGGTAATCCCGTGATTTGGTGGACGTCGACTGCAGCGATCATAGGGTATGTTGCGATTCTCGGCTTGGCGGCCTTGAGGTGGCAGCGCGGATACACAGACTACTTGAACGTGAACTTCAAGCGCTTCACCCTGGAGGTCGGCACAAGCATGCTCGGCTGGGCGTTCCACTACTTCCCCTTCTATCTGATGGCACGTCAGCTCTTCCTGCACCATTATTTGCCGGCTTTGTACTTTGCCATCATGGCCCTTTGCCAGGTCTCCGACCACATCTTCAACCGCATCACGGAGCTTCCTTTCGCGAAGAGGCCAACGATCGGCAGGGGACTGATTGCAGGCTTCCTGGCTCTCAGCATCACGGTGTTCATGGTGTACTCGCCGCTGGCGTATGGTAACGCGTGGACGAAGGATGCCTGCAACAAGGTCAAGCTTTTCGACACATGGGACTGGGAGTGCAACAACTTCCTAGACAACGTAAGTCATGATAAACCTCTGAAGTAGAGAGCACTGACTCATAATGATGCAGTTGTCGGATTACAAGACCTTGCGATACGATACTTCTGCCAGCGACGCTGCATCGGCACCCGAAGTCGACAATGCTGCCGCTGCTGCTGCCGAGGCTGTCACTCCAAAGGCTCCAGTAGCGGACAAGGCCGACCTTGGAGCATCTGGTGAGCCGCAAGTAGATGCTGCTGGCAACAGCTACATCGCGCCTGAGCACCCCGAAGCCGAGCCCGGCACCAAGAATGCCAAGGGCGAAAGTGCGGCCGGTCAGGAGCCCGCCAGCGCCAGCCCCGAGGGCGACCTGAGCAAGGAGAAGAAGCTGGAGAAGGAGAAGAACAAGGCCAAGCCTGCCAGCGAGAAGAAGGCAGCAACGGACTAAACGTGAAGCAGAAGAGTAAACGGCTTTTCGGTGTCTTGGATCAAACGTCCTGGCCCGGCGTTGACGTGGATGTTTCGATGCGCTTGGGAGGCAAGATGGTGGAATGCGAATTTGCTGATGATGGGTTCATGTATAATTACAATTTAGGTTTGGGTCGGGCGCCGCTCATAATGGCAAGATGAAAAGATGAAAAGATGAAAAGATAGCGATGTGAAGTCATTGGTCGTGCATTGAACTGAAGAGCAGGGGTCACCTTCCTTACGTGCTTTGCGTCGGTTCGGACCCGTCTTGCATGGAGACTTGATGAGACGGTCAAGCACGCGTAGGGTGTGAGTAAACGACGGGTACATGCTGGGGCCGGAATGTTGCATGAACAAGGAATGGCTTGCATGCTGCATTCCGTGCCCATGTCGTGACTCGCAAGGCGGTCAAAGTCCAGAGCAAGAACGGGAACACGGCATCCGAAGATTTGACCGTCGTTGAAGGCTACTCAGTCGTTATTGAAAGGACAGGAGGCGATTCTTTTAAGCGAGATGAGACAGGTAGCGGACGACCGCGACACGATTTTTCCAGAAGGCTTTTTATCGCACAAGGTACCTACCTACCTACCTACCTGCTCTCTTTGGCAGTCGAGGACAGGATTCCAGGATTTGGCTTCCATGAGGATTTGGAGCGTGAGCGATTGCAATCATCGTGCTGATGCCGTGCTGTGGCTTGCTCCGTTCCTGGGCCGTTTGGGGAAGGGATTATTGTTTGTTCTCGAGCATGATGATCAGCTAGAGGGCTTGCGGCTTTCGGCAACTCGTCCGCTTTAGCTGGGCCTTGGGCGTGATATGGATCAGCACGTTACGCCTTCAATGTTCTCTCTAATCGAGCTAGTGCTCACCCGCTGAGGCCCAGCTGGAGGCCGCCGAGCGGCGCACGCGGAGTTGGCTGCATCTTAGTCTACTTGGAGTCTCAGACGAGGAGGATAAGCTGTAAGCATGACTTTGCGCTCTGCAGCCGACGGTGAAAAGTCAGACCAGTGGCGGTGATGAGCGCACGCGCGAAAGAGTCCAGTGGTACGGCATCGTGGATGGCATTGGCATGGGCATGGACATGGACATGGACATGGGTGGTCCGACTTGTTTGACGCTTGAAGGGCTTGACGGGACCGAAGTTTGAAGAACCGGGATGGTCTTTGATTTCTTGCACGGCATCTGGGCGCCATTTTGATTGAAAGGGCGATGGATGAAACCTGGGCACCTCCAAGACGGGCGAAGAGTCGGGCGGCGATTGGCCGGCCAGCGCTTCCAGTCTGCAATCGAAGCTTTGCCGGCCGCATTGCTCTTGCCCTTTTTGCACTTCTGCGCGCTGACTGGATGCACGGCAGTCTCGCCCGTCGCGCCTTCCTCCAACGCTCAGGCCTGACGCGCAAGGAACAGGAAAGAGTCAACTGGGAAGAGACAACGTTTTCTTCGAATCCGCTTCCTTCTCTCCCACTCCGTACCCACCGCAGTAATATGCTCAACACGTTTCACCACGCCTCCGTGACTTGCAGGGCCGTGAAATCATGAAGCGTTTCCTCCTCCTCCGTTGATCCTCCCGGCGAGCAACCCAACTCCCCCCCGTTGCATTCACTCAACCCGCCGCTACCACCCAGCTCTCTCTCCTCTTCCTCTGCGCCGACCTCAAACATACAGCCAAGTGCTGCTGGACTTTCCTCCTTCTCCTCCTCTTCGCTCTAGCCAACGGAGCTGTTGTAGCCTCCATCCGTGGCCGCCCTCCTGGAGCTGGTACTCGTTGCCTTTTCTTTCTGTGAATAGCCCCCAAGGCTCCTTGCTTGATTCGTCCTCGACCGGACCCATTCTTTTGCATCTGTCTCAGACACATAACCCCACAGTGCCTGCTAGGCGATCAATCTATCAAACGCTCTGAAGCCTCACCGCACTCTTTCTTAACTGCCATTGATCAGGATCAGCTTCCACGGCCAGTATTCTTTCCACAATTCGAGGCCCACGGCTCTACATCCTCCAAGGCGCAATCCATTGGCTTCCTGACTCCATCGACCGCAGGCTTCGTCGTCCTGCCTTCTTCTCCTAGGGGCCATTGTAGCTCTATGCTATAAATCGACCTCTTCGGACAAATGAGTGAGAGCGGCAGCAGACGCCCTGATTACCGCGAGCGCATACGTCTTGCTCGCGAGCGAGTCGAAGCCGCGGAGAGGGAATCTTCACAAGCAAGACACCCCGATGGCGACTCGACAGATCGTCAGTTGCAGGCCTCATCTGCTTCAGGTCCTCGTCCGTCGCAGATGCAAGGGAGATCGCAGGCCCCACAGTCCATTTACAGGCCGACGGGTCCATCTCCATGGACCTCAGGCGGGTCTCAAGAGCAGCTAGAGCACACGCAGACCACCTCTCGTCCACCGCCTCGACCTTACCGGCCGGATCACAATTCATGGTTCGCAACTGGTGGAGCTCCTGCGCCTAATGACTCGGCTCGGCCCAACCAACCAGCTTCGCAGAGGCAGATGGATACATCGCGCGCTCAGACTGACTCCTCCTACTCACAGTCCGAGGCCACCGAGAACTCAGACACCGCTGGTCCTCCTCGCGCTTCATATGTCAGCCATCCTAGTCACCACACGAGTCATCAGCCGAGTGTCTCTTCAATAGGCGACATCCCGGACTTTCCTGTACCACAACACGAACAACTCTACCAATCTCCTCCCACTTCCGCGCCTCAACCCGCACCCGTCCATCCAAGACGCACCTCAAACTACGCGCCCCCTCCATCGGCGTCGGCACGACGGGCTCCGTCTTCGCTGTACTCGCAACAACATTCTTACGTCTCGCCTATTCTGGAAGAGAGCCCTCAGTCCACCCCACGTGACGCACGCTTTTCCCTAACGGCCCCGTCCGACCACGCTTTGGACACTGTGGATGAGGACGCTGAGCACATTTTCCTCCAGGACCCCAGTGATGACAGCAACCAGAATATGCTGGATTCGGATTCTGACATGGCACTTTATTCTCCAGGACTTGTTCGCCAGGCCAGCTACGGTAGAAAGGCCAAGCCCTCTCTCACTCTTGTACGATCTGGAAGCAGCTCGGCCAGGAAAGGAGTTAGTCCACGAAGCATGTCGGAACAGCCAACACCTACGGCGGCCAAGCATCAGACAGCCAGGACAGTTTTCAGTACCTTGACGCCTGGCTTCGTTCCATCACCTCCATCGCCTGTAGTCCAAAACAGCACCGCCGTCTCTTCAGAACAGGGTGATCCAAGGAGCAATACCTCACCCGCGCGCTCGGTCTCTCCGCTAAGTCCTCTAACACCGGTTGTGGAGAGGATCATTGGGGGTCTCGAAAAGGGTGGTGCGCTTAGGGAGGGTGTTCCGGCACCTCAGATACTCGAAGCAGATGGGTCAGAAGCTAGGCCCCAGCCCGTGTGCACTGCCAACAAGGAAGACAGAGTCAGCACTACCAGCCTGGCAGATCTCATTCGCCGAGCTACCAAGGTGCGGACAAACCTGGATCGTGGCAAAACAGCCAGCCGTCTGGGCATGCTCGATATGTTCGGTCGCAGCAAAGACAAGTTGAACACGTACGAGAAAGGCGACAGAGCGAGCATGAGCGACTCCATGAGTGGTATGATCGGGTGGCTGCCTCCGCATGCATCAGGGCCGGAACCTATGTGGACGGACAAGGGTCTAGGCGACGGTGAACCAACTCGGCAGGCCGTCAAGAAGCGAGTACGCAAGAACAGGCGCAAGCGCTGCTGTGGCATGCCAACGTGGTTGTTTTTCCTCGTTCTTGTCCTCATCATCGCCTGCATTGCGGCGGCCATCATTGTGCCTGTCGAGCTTTTGGTCGTACCACGGCAGAACGCAGGCAGTGGTGCCACGCTAGCCAATTGTCCGGCCCAAAACGAGTGCCAGAACGGGGGTATTACCGTCGTTTCACAGAGTCTTTGCAGCTGTGCATGTGTCGATGGGTTTACTGGTGTACACTGCGAAAGTGCGCCGCCTACCGATGGATCTTGCGCCAATGACACAACTGGTGTTCCCGATGCTCCCGGCAATAACACAATGGGTTCCGCCATCCCGCGACTGATCTCTGGCTCCGCTAAGAACTTCAGTATCAGCTTGAACGCCACCAAACTTGTGGGCGCATTCAGCCATCTCGATATGAGTTGCGGCGCAGAGAACAGTCTGGTCACGTTCGATGGTAAAGCCATGAAGCGATCCGAGGACGACAAGAAATATCAGCATGTGCCTGTTCCAACTGCAGCTGCGAAGCTGTCTCCTTCCAGGATCAAGCGCAATAACCCGTCAGGCGTAGTCACAGTCTCTGGTTTGGCACTTGCTCCCTCAGCTACAGCAACGGGCGGCAATTCCACCGGGGCATCTCCGTCGACAAACAGTTCGAGTACGTCAGCGGAGGGCAGTAGTGTGTTCTATGACTTTGCTCGTATTGCACTTCTGTTCATCTTGCAAGAGACCGGTGACTACACCACGGCCATCAACGCACAAAAGAATCTCACCACGATTTTGATGAACTCTCCAATTACCGGCACAATCCAGCTTAACAGCACTGTCAGTATCGACGTTGGACGCGGCTCGATCGATTTCAATCATCAACAATATGGAGGCCGTCTTGCATCAGCTTGAAGTTGATGCACGTCTGGCAAACGACATGTCGTTGTTTCATTAGGATTCAAGTAACACAGCACAGCGCACACTTCTCTGGCGGGCTCGTCTACAATGCCGAGCGAATTCCTGCTACATCATCTAATGACGGCACGTATTGATGCACATTTGGGCGGTCGGCGTTTGCGAAGACTTCATGTTTACATATACCCCCAGAGCCAAAACGGCCTTTTGTTCTCACTGAGCAAAAGTACATTCGAATGTGACGAGAGATGCTTCTTGGTAGATGAAAACAAAGACATAATGAAAAAAATTGAAACACTATCATACGTGGATCGTATTTTGACGGTTGAAATAACCCGTGATTCGTTTATGAGATTGTTTCTATTCTTGATCCGCTTTTGGGACCGTCTAGGGCTAATCTGCAGACTCATTGATCCGGGTTTGGGTCCACCAGGGAACTTTCTGCAGCTTTCTTGATCCGCTTCCTCGTTCTCCGGATGTCCAGTTCTAGCCTCTGTAGCTCTGCATCCGTCGCGACGCCCTCTATCCAACTCTCCACGGCCTTGCCAAACGACCCTTGTGCAGCTCTCAAAGCCGGTGGAACAAGGATCCCAAACTGCCTGATTGGATCTCGAGGGAGATCTGATCCATCATCATTGCCTCCGACATCTGCACCGACTGCAGCGGGAGTTGAATCTCGCGTCTTTGGAGGTGTCGGAAGCTGAGCATCGACATCATCATCACCGCTCCCACCGTCTTCAGCGGCGCCTCCTTTGACGTCGGTCTCATCTCGCTCCGGACCAAACACGTCCGTCCCTTCGACCGGCGGTCGTTTCGAGTCCCGTTCCACGGCCTGTTCTTCCGCACCACTCTCGGCCCCTGCGTCGACCTCCTTTGCCTTCCCCTTTGCCGCCTCCGCCGCCGCCGTAGTAGTAGTAGCCTTCTCGGTCGTCGTGCTCGTCTTCACTTTCCTAGATCCCGTCGCCGTCGCCGTAGGTAATCGCCTCGCCCGAAATCCGAAACATCCGTTCTGGCCGCCGCCTCTGTCCTCGCTGCCGCCGCCGTCGGTTCCATCCTCGGACGATGCCGGCCCGTCCGCGTAGTCTAGGATCAGCGATGCGCGCGCCTTGTCGTCGTAGAAGTCCCGGCCGTAGCGGGTCCGGTTCGGAGAGCGGAAATTCGCTTCGGCGAGAGAGAAGAGGCCGGTGCGGAAGTGCGTTTCGGCGGTGCCGCGGAGGGTTTGGTGCGTGTGGAGGAGGTGGAGGTAGCGGGTTAGGAGGGTGTTGAGGTGGGCTGTGAGGTCGGGGGGAGAGGTGGACATTGTGAGTGAGTTTGATGGAGTTGGAGAGACAGCGGCGGGTTGGGTTGGTATATGTATGTATGAATGTTAGGTCGAAACGGGTGTTGGAAGGCAGCGGTTGTAGGTCGGGCCAGAGCTTGTTTTCGGGAGATGTTGGATGGTGGAATTTTGGAAGAGCTAGTTTACATGGTTGGATTAGAGAGATTGGTGCTTTGATATCGAGCGGACGTCTGTCCTCGCATCAGTTGCGAGTATTGCATGTACTTGGGCGAATTGGTGAGCTCTACGAAAGCTTCCCAAAAAGGCAGGTCGAAGAACTTCAAGCTCAGCATTCGACCGCGCTCAATCATCTACCGCTTTCCTTTTGCACACCACACCACTCATGCCACCAATGGAGGTCACATCCCAACGATTCTCCCAGTGACCTCCACAATGCTCTCATCAACGGCGCGACGAGCGCGCCGCCTCCGGCCCACGGCAAGCTCATCACCACACGCACCGGCCAAACATGCACACCAACCACTCTCCCGACCCTTCACCCGCAACTCCCAACTCCTCCTCATCTCCCGCCCTCATTCGCGACCTCAACTCCCCTACCTCTACACCCGACCCTCATCGTCGCCCTTCCAGCAACACCTCACCCGTCTCTTGACGACGGAAACCCGCAAAGTAATAAAGGACACCGTCATCGGCGCCATCCGCCTGAACATCTACTTCTGGGCCGCCGTGGCGCTCGGCTCCATAACATGGATGGGCTGGCGGCACGAAACGCAGGAAGCAAAGACGCCCACCCCGCACGATTGGAGCTGGTGGACGAGGTGGCACTTCCGCGAGGCGAAGGAGAAGCAGTTTCCGCATCAGCTGCAGGGGTTTCAGGCGCCGGACTGGGTGCACGTGGCGGGGGAGATGGGCAAAGTGATAAGCCGACTCGAGGACCCGGAAATTGACGGGCAGGCAATCACGTCTGCGTTGGGGGAGGGCGAAGGGGCGATCTTGGTCCCCGGCGTGGGCAAGACGGGGAGTGATATTTCGGCGAAGAGCGAGCCGTGGCGGAGAGGGTATTTTCAGGCGCTGATGACGGCGGGGTTGGCGGCGGAGCATGTCGAGGGGTACGTCAAGGATATGGCACGGGATGGGAGGGTTTTCCCCGGAGATGTGGTGCTGGGACCGTCGAATCCGCGGCCGAGGCCGATGCCGTTGACGAAGAGGGGGATCGAGGAGGCGCCGAAAGAGGAGAATTGCGAGACTTTCTTTGAGCTGCCGCAAGTCTACTATATGAGAATCCTGACCACGAGGGGGTTCAGTAATGATCAGAAGTTGCAGGCTGCGCTGGCGCATGCGGATTGGCTTAGTGCGAAAGGATTGAGTGGTAGTGCAAGGGATATGTACGATTGGGCGTTGGATATCGCAGGCAATGGCTACGAAGCCGGTCAGGAGATTCCAGTCGACAAGGAGACGGGCGTCCTGTCGATCGGATCATCGCCGGTGACTTCGAATCTCCTCACAGCTACGACAGCACTCGCCGTACACCTTGCCAGAAGCGGCGAGCCGACAGCAGCACTCCCATCTTTCCTCTCGATCCTACAAGTCCAACGCCAACTCCCCTCCGGCCGCCAACACTCCGACTCCGCCACCTCCGACGAAACCAAATCACCCTGGGGGATCCTTTCCTCCATAATCACAGAAAACCCGTATCCTCCCCCTCCCCCCTCCGGCGACCAGCCCGCCACCCGCACCGCCGACTCCGCCTGCAACGAAGCCGGCACCCTAGCACACATCGGCGAAGTCCTCTACACAACACCGGGCTCACATCTGCCGCCCGCCCTCCTCTCTCGCTCCCCCGCCTCGAGCTCCAACGCAATCGAGCCGACTCCCGCCCAAGCTGCCGGCATGGCGTGGACGAAACAGGCCGTCGATCTAGCCGAGGAATCTCTCGAAGCGCTGTGTGGCCGCGACAAGTATCGGGCCATCACGCCGGGTACGAAGAGCACGGCGAGCAGCCCGCAGAAGGAATTGGGCATTAGTGGGGAAGAGTTGTTGAGAGCCAAGGAGGCGTGTGCGGCGTGCTTGGAGATGGCGATGGTGAATTGGGAGATGATGGTGGGGAGGTTAGCGGAGAGGGAGGTTCAAATCTCGAAGGCGAGAGCTGTGAAGTCGGGCTCTGCGAGTGTCACTGACGGGATTGTGTCGGGTGGGGAGAGGCCCGTCGAGCAAAAAAGCGGATCGTGGTTTGGTTTCGGTGGATCTCGGCGCACCGACGATGCGACGGCTGGGAATAAGCCGGTGGGAAAGTGGATGGAAGAGGCGGGCACCGTTGTGCATGAGCGCAAGACGGACATTAGGCAGATGCTGAGAGAGGAGAAGCTGCCAATGCGACAGCTGTGAGATTTCAGCTTTTCTTCAATGATACCCTCTTCAACGACATGAACATTTGTCGTATTTGCAGCCACTTTCTCTGCATCCACTGTTTCGTCCTCATAGACGCAGAACCCGCTCGATGGTGCTGCTATAAAAGTCATTCATCGTAAGTCTCGTAACGAGGGCTTGGAGGCCTGTCTCTTCTCTCCCAGCATATTCCTTCCGCTCTCCCAACCCCTTGCAGACGTTGACAAAAACGCCAGCCTGCTTCCGAAAGCTGTCATACATGTCCGCGGCCTTTGTCTCGTCGATGTCTCCTTGCACAGCGGCGAATCTGAGAATCAACCTCAAGATATCCTCAAACAGCACTCTGACCTTCTCATGCCGGTTCCTGAGCAGACAGGCAAACATTATGTTATCGAGTGTCTGCTCGTGCGTCCTTCTCACGTACGCGATGCCGCGGTCCTCGATGATATTGCCCTGTTCTTTGGACAAGGCAGTTTCGAGCTCGGCAATGCTCTTCTGTAATTGCGTCCAATTCGAGCCGATGGCCGTGTTGAGGAGATAGTCGATGAAGCCGGTCACGAAGTGGTGTGCTGCATGTACGAATTTGGTGGCCGCGCCCTTCATCGGCGCGGCTCGAGAACTCTGCCTCAGACGTTGACGTGCGTGGTTCACCACGAACACGAGACGGAACATTCGCAGCAACAGTCTCTGCACGGCGTCGTATTTCAGCAAGATGGATGGCGTGATGACCACATCGAGAGGCGGCGACGGCCTATACTGAACACGCAAGTCGAGCGCTTCGAGCGAACCCTGGTCGAGACAGCGTTCAATCTCCTCTTCGGACAGCTGCCGTAATGCAAAGCTCAGATCTCCGGGAAGTTCAGCTGAACGTGACGAAGAAGGCTCGTTCTCGAAGGCCGAGGTCAGGATTCCCATCAAGGCGAGTTGAAGTTCTGAGCTAGCTGGAGGCCAGGTGGACCTGCTGCCCAGCCTCAAGCCCATATTTCCGAATCTTGCTCTGCCCTTTGTCCGCTCGGCGGAAGCTAGTTCCAGGTCGAAGAGGGCCAGTGAGAGGCGTGTTGTGAACATGCCGTCGCTCATCAGCAAGAAACGGCTGAGGATGTTGAGGTGGTAGGTCAGGTGGAGAGGCCGTCCAGACTTTGGGTCGAAGCTGGGATCGAACAGCTGTTTCAGGCATGCGTGGTTGATGGTGCGGGCTCTGGCTGCCAGGATGGGTCGGAACGAGTGTGAGGCACTAACTGCGAATGTGGGTGAGCTACTCAAAGCGATTCTATCGTCTCCGGAAAACAGCTCATCCATGATATTCGCCAGCTCATCTTCGTTAGGCAGCGTTATGTGGCTCTCGAATAAGCTGTAGGTTTTGCCAAATGCGCGTGAAATATCAAAATCTGGATGTAGTTCCATCAGACCCATGTTCAGTGTCTCAGAGTCTGCAAGTTCCTGGATCGGCGCGGCCGCAGTGTGACCTGTCTTGCTTTCCGCGCTGAATATGTCTGGCCAGGAGAATTTCCATCTCAAGCTTCCGTTCCCAGCATCCATTCGGGACAATGTAGAGACGCCCTGGCGATCCAAGAGTGACATGCCCTCGAAGATTTGCCGAACAAGTGCCCTGTCGGCGGTGCCGAACCACACAGGGAACAAAGCGTCTTCGTCTTCGTCGGGCTCTTCTCCAAGCTCGGCTTCTTCAGCGAGTGAAGAACGTAGAGATTCACTAGCCGCATCTAAAGGCCTGAGACCCACGCAAGCAGTGACGGCTCGCAACCAGGGGTCGGAAGCTCTCGTGATAATTCGTGCCATTATGGGTTTGAGGCATGTTTCTGACCGCTCTACCTCCTGGGCAAAGTCGAACAAATACGTTAGCACCCTCTGATCTGTATTGAGTTTAATGAGTTCGCTCAGAATGCCGCGCAATAAGGTCAAGACCAGAAACGGTACCCTGAAAGCAGCTTGTAACTGCAGAAGGCTGCGGATGGGTTGTTTCGCAGTAACCTGCTTGTCCAGCTCCAACAAGATCGATGAGATTGTCTGAGCAGTAGCTACGCTAGTTGGAGGACATCTCTGCTTGCTATAGACGCGCGCAGCCTGCTTCTTCAAAGACCTTAGGAGCATACCGCATTGACCGAAGCGATCAAGGACGCTCTTGGTACAATCTGGAGTCAAGCCATACATTCGTGGGTCTGGAATTCGAATGGAAAAGGTTCCATCGTTCTGGAAGACAAACAAGCTGGAGTCTCGGCCTAGACCCAGTTGGACGAGAGATTTGAGAAAGACGTGCGGCTTTACCGGTCGACCTAACGTCTTTGGCGGAAACTTTTGACGGATGGCCGTGTCAAAAGCGGCAACACCCGCTTCGCTGAGGTATCTGCATGGTTCTTTAAAGGCAGCATCGGCATACTGTTCCCACGACCGGCTCGGTGACTGTTTCGGTAGAGCAACATCCTCGGTCGAGATGCTCCAGGTGTCGTTGGCTGGTGTGTTGTCGAATGACGCCTCGATTCGCTCTATTGATGGAGTCTCAGGAATGATTCCAAGCCAGTGTGTATCGTCGGTCTTTGGCAACGTGTAGCTATCGTCAAAGCTGATGCCGAGGTCCGGCCATTCAGTCCGAATTTGGCCTGCTCAATCTGATTAGCTGTGAGCAAGCAGAGTTTGAGCTTTGAACTTATCAAATAGAATTCACAGAGTTTGGAAGCAGATCGATACCTGAAAGTTGAGATAATGAGACCATTTCTCGCCTCGAAAGGTTGCAGTAATAGGCAGCTATCAATACAACCCGCAGTTTCGAATATTCGTGCGAAACAAAAGCAAGCATGTTCTGATACATTACATCGACAAAAGAGCAACAAGCCGTCTCTGTGCGTACCTATTTCCGGGATTATTGGAATTCCGGGACTCGGGTTTTGGATCAGCAAAGATGATTTTGCCCACAGATCGGGGCTGGCAAAAGGATCACCCTTTTCAACTTCGTCCATGGCGAGTCGAGCATAGGAGCTCAACAGCTCATGTAGATATGCACAGAAACGTGAGGATTCATTGAAGCATAACGCATCCTCTGTATGCTCAAAATGAGAGTTCGCTATGGGCGCGGTAATCAATTCGAACGCGTGTGCATGGTGATTGATCGACTTGACGCGTATTGACCGGTGATGAACGCGTTAATATCACTTATTTCGTCACAGCTTCGAATGACCGACGTGTCGGGATCAGACGAGGTGTCGTGTGACCGTGTGCGTGTTATTGTGTGAAGGGGCGTTGTATCCAGGATGTTGGTGGAGATTCACTAAATGTATCTGCAGGGCGGATCCCCGATCCCGGCTGCTCGGAACGACTTACCGACCCCCAACTACGCAGGTAAGCACCTGGACTGCGGCGCCGGAGCGTAAGCCATCGATTAGGGCCGGAAATTGTTAGTACCTATACTCACCGTAAAGCCAGAATCACCCGACGCTCATGAGACACAAGCTGGAAGCCCGGCAGGGGTGATGACTTGATAGGGCCGTCCTCCCGTATGATGGAGGCACTCAGAAGCGATGCACCGCAGCGTTCGCCGTTCCATCTGTCGTGGTGCACTAGCCCGAATTAACAATATTCGGACTGTTTCACGCACCGGCCGAGTAAGGGACTTGGGGACTGTCGAAGGTGCAAGCATCATTGTGGCGTCGCGAAACTCAAATGCATGGAAACGGCGGGTAGCAGTGGAGACGGACAGCCGGAGAGCTACCAGACACCAAGTAGGATGTGCTGGGATTGGCAAGGAACAGGGAAACGTTTCATGGCCATACCATGCAGTCAAGAAAGTTACGTGCCTGCATGTCCAAAGTATAGCTGCGCTTCAGTGCCTCACGAGGGATGGTTTACGCTAGGTGACGGGGAGAGTGAGCTCGCACCTGACAAAGAATGAATTGGGTTGTATTCCGGCTGACTTGGCTGACCTTGCAGCTGACACGAGCAGTTGGAGGGCCATCGGAATATTGGGTGATTCGTGTTGTACACAAGTCGACTGTGATCACATCCAGTGCTTTGCTTGAGCTGTCTGGTGATGACGGTTTCATCCTCCTGTGACGTGGCACCGGACAACGAGCGTTCAGGGGAGAAGGATTCGCGGGCATGAGGACTTGGAACACATTGCATCCGGCTCGATTTCAGCGATGCAGGATGAGGGACGATTTTCTCGACTCGATTATGGCGGAGGCATAAGTCGAGGATGATGTCGGTGCTTCGGACGGCCAGGTGGGATGATCAGCTGTGTTAGTTGGGATTAGTTGGTCTTAGTGCTGACGTTCTCGCCACATCCCCGTTATAACTCTGCTTTCACATCCAAGTCCGGTTCTGCAAGGCTATAATTACTGGTTTAATCTTACCCTCGGCGATCTCGTCTGACCCGCCGGTTCAAGCCCGGGCCCTCCCCCCTCCCTCTCAATCCGTCTGCTGTCTTATAACCTCAGATCGCGGTACTGCAACTCTTTCGCCCTCGTAGCCTTGTCTCGTCTTGCGAACCCCACGTTTCTATTTCTCTTGTCTCTGCGAATCGACTTTTCGCCCATGCCCAGACGTCCTCCCCAGTTACAGCTCAACCTCCCAGCTCCCGAGTTTGACAAGGCGAATATGCCGATAATCCAGGAAAACGTGCCTCACGTGGGCGTGGTGGTTTTCAAGCTCGAGTCGGATCTGAAACACGATGACGATCTGGTCCTCGAGAAGTTCTCATGGCTCGGCGGCGTCGTCTCGGACTACAGCACCTACAGAAATGTTTATTACAGTATTCGAGAGGATCCGAGCAGGGTGATGCAGATTACTGGCTGGGACAGCATGGAACAGCACTACCAGGGCTTCCACAAGTCGCCCGACATGGGCTCCGTGCTCGCCGAATTTGGAGGTGTTCTCGACGTCCGCTCGAGTTGGCACGCCGATCTGCCCTTCAAGAGAGTCAAGATGGATGCGCCACTACTCACCCTCATTCGCGCCTACGTTTACAAGTCAACGAAGCCGCGATTTGAGAGCCTCCTTCCTGAATGGGATGCGAAATTCACAGAATTGTCCGGTGGCGAAGTCTTACTAGGCTGGCGTTTCGAGGAAGCAGGCTGGGACGATCAGGACAATTATATCGATCACAAGACAAAGTACAATATCCCAGAAGAAAAGTCATCTACTGATGACAACGCGAATGAGACAGAAACGCATGAGTTGAATGTGATCATTCCTTGGCCTAGTGTGGAGAAATGGCAGGAAACAGCGGGCGATCCAGAGAAACTCAAGCCATTTCTGCAGGTGTTGGGATCGGTGGCACGATTGGAGGTATGGCACCTCGAGCCAATCGAGCTGCCGGAATACAGCGATGAAGATGATGACGAAGAAGAAGAAGAAGAAGAAGACGACCACGAATAGGCATAGCCGAAGACGATGGTGGGGCGGAAGTTGGATCGGTGATTCCCGGCAGGCCAGAGCGAGTGGAATTGGATGCGCCGTGGCCCTTCCAGTACGATGTGTTATGAATAGCGTCACGGTTGGAAATAATCTGTACAATGAATTGATTGAATGCTGGACCGCATTGCGTTTCCACGTGCAGGCAGATTCATGTCGTGAAGGCGGCAAAAGTGGGTCTCCCGATGTGGCTGCACTCCCACGCGAGGCGCCCCGTTTCCGTGCAGATTCGCTGCATGCCATGCATACTGTATCCTATCAACGTCGCTCGTACTCCTGTGCAACACGCAACACTGACATTGTGCATGATTGACAGCCGCTAGCTGGTCCACTTTTGTTGGCTCCAAAGGCCACGCATGCCAACTCCAGTGCTCCACCTGGTGCGAAACGCGACTTGCTGACACTTTTTCGACCAGTCAGCTACGAATTTGATCGTCCGGTAGGGTTGATTGGATATGTTTGGGTGACAGTGTCTCATTCAATGGCGCGATACTTTTGACAAATTTGATGTTGACTGGACTTGGACTGCGTGCGAACTGGAGGGGGGGTATACCTGACCTTGGCTGTTTCGCGCAATTCGAGTACGGTTCGAAATGATTCTCAGCGTGTATACTCCCGGTGCCTGTGGCTTGATGTAACCTTCATCGCCAGCGCCCTGTCGACGTTCTTGGTCGCAATCGCCAAATGTACGTCGACAGTCCAAACAATATGCGCAAGCTGGGCTCGGCTGGGCTATCGGAGCCGAGGAGCCCCGGTCGGCGAGACCAAACGCTGAACCGATCGGGACTGCCACCACTTATTTGCTCAATGCACTCAGATAGAGGACACGAAAAGAGTGTCTTCGAGGCCAGAAAGTTTGAATGAGTAGATAGGTGGCGCCTGGTGGACTGCGCCCCTTAGACTGTCCGAATCACTCGGAGTAGTGGGGAGATTCGCTGACATCGTATCTCCGAATGATTATCGGTGCAACGACATGCTTCGATGTACAAGCAGTGAAGGTGGAGCTGCAAAGATCTGGTTCGATCTGTTCTGCAAAAGGTAGAAGCCGGAGAGTTCCTTGCAGTGTTCGGTGGACTGTGGTCGGCCCCACTGTCACCGTCGATGGTAGCGTGAGTGCGCGTCCGCTGCCGCAAAGGACCAGGCCTCCAGTTTCCAAACTCCATTGCCAGCATCGCCCTTTCATCTTCACTCTCACCCGCCTGTTTGTCGTCTCTAAGCAGAGCCTCCATCTTCTTCGCGTCTCGCTCTTTCAATGACCCTGGTCACTGTTTTGCGTCCCCAATTGCCAAAGGTCGACTTGCGCCGAGGTTGCCATCGGTGTTGCGACGCGTGACACGCTCTACGCGCTCCACCTCGTATACTGCTCTGCGCTCTACACTCGAACATCACACCACAACAGCCTCGCCAATTATAGGCTCTCGGCGCTCCAAAGCTCGTGCAGGTCAGCGCCCGGAGGAGGAAGGAAGGGCAGCTGCATGAAGCTTTCACCAATGTCCTTGGACGTGTTGCCGCACATGCAGGACAACCATGCCGTCACGGTTCCAGGCGGGTTAACTCAGAGTGAGAGAAGCACATGCATATATACCCTGCCATAGCGCAAACTAATAATCGTCCTAGGTTTTGCTATCGACCACAGCACGTCGCAGCAGAGCAAAAGATTGCCGGACTCTTTACATCGCCTCGAACCGCTATCCTCACCTCCACGCGCATCTCAAGACTCTTTGCACTCTACCACGTCCAAACAGACGACCCTCACTTCCATAGACCCTATCGACGGTCGACAATCAACACCGACATCTTCCACGTCCCGACACGCTTCTTCGAGTCCCAACGAACATGTCTTCGCGAGTGCGCCGACCGGAACACTGCCTAGCTACGAGTCCATACCTGCTCAAGAAACACAGTCCATCAATTCCGCGGAGCCTTCGTCAATTCCCAAGACTGCTGCTCCCTTCCATCTTGACACGACTGCTGGACATAAGCGCACTGCAGATGGGACCGTCAAGACTTCGAGGTCGAACTCAACGGTGAGTCC
The DNA here is from genome assembly GCA_900618795.1 of Cyanodermella asteris. Taxonomy (NCBI): domain Eukaryota; kingdom Fungi; phylum Ascomycota; class Lecanoromycetes; order Ostropales; family Stictidaceae; genus Cyanodermella; species Cyanodermella asteris. The sequence continues at coordinate 3,086,361 of UYJD01000001.1, forward strand.
TGTGGAAGGAATATCGAGACATGGCCGAACGCCTAGCACGGCGTCTAGGTCATCACAACTTGGCGAGGTAAGTCCAGATTACCCAATGTATGTTGTCGTCACGCATGCTGATTCCGTAGCTGTCCGCTCAGCTGAAAGCGCGCTTGACATACGCCAAGGTCAAGGTCGAACACGGTTGGGAAACACGAACCTTTAAAGAGATCGAGACTTTGGCCTCACAGCCTGCGTCGCCCGCTTCGGGTCCGCCTGAGAATGGGCGAGCGTACTTGTCTCCGCGCTTTAGGGGCAGCCGACCAGACAAAAATGGAACTTACTGCGCGGCTGGCCAGAACCTCGCGGCTTCCGACCGACCATTGACAGCGCCATCTCGACACTTGAATTATGGGTATCAACCCGACGTGCATGCCCGTTCTGCGAACCAGCCTTCCTCCGGGATAGGATCTCTCGCGCCTCCGGTGGATTTCTCGAATCCCCGCAGAAGCCCCCACGGCGCACACCAGGTACCGGCTTTGGTCACACCAGGCAACAGCAATTTGAGTGCATCTAGCCAGTCTTCATCGAGGTCGGTCTATCCGGACGCGGCCTCACGAGCACTTGATCGTCCCGTCTCGCTCAAAACGGGCGCCCAAACGACCATGGAGCAGGATGCCATCGAGACTCTACTCTTCATGCGAAGTCCCGGCAATTCGGCAACTTTTTCGCAATCAAGTCAAGGTCAGATGCATTCGTTGCCCGTACCCGTTAATGGTGCGACTGGGTCCCACCTGGCTGCACCAAACCCACAGCCGCGCCCCTTGAAAGGCCACGCCCGAGGTTCTTCCCTACAATACAGACAATTACCACGTATGGATGTGGATGCGATCCCGGTGGCGCCACCGCAACGCGACGTAGAGGAACGTGTGCTGGCGGGTGCGAAATTGAGCAACAGTCAAGGCATCGACAATGCTCTGGACGAAATCAGGCGCACTGCCCTCGCCGAGAGAAGAGATGTGGAGAGCAGTGACGAGGAGGAAGTCATTTGATATTTTTGCATATAAGCAATCTGGTGCATCTATTTGCAACACCTTGCATCGAACTGACCTTATCTTGTATGATATTCCCAACGATACCAAACAGGGTGTCTCCGCCGTGCAATACAACCAAAGAATTAATTCAGTAAAACGATGCAAAAGCAGTAGCAGGGACGCTAAAAGCGTGTGGGCCAAGTGTGGAATTCGATTGTAGTTGGAGACCGTGCACTTTGCAGAGGAACCAGATCGATAGTCTACATCACTAATTCTAACATGTGCGTACAGACTACAAGAGAACAAAGTGTGAAAGTTCTTCAATCTTTGACGTGTGGATCCGTGGTTGATCGATTCGCAAAAGTGCAACCCAGTGCCGCTACTAAATTGTTACCACGACCAGTGAAAGTGGCATCGGATCCTGTTCTACACTATTACCGCAACAGCTCGAAAGCTCATGGGCGCCTTGACGGTATCTCGAGACCGATAATTGATTTCCAATTTCGTGAAATGGGCAAAGTCGAACGCCATTTCAAAGCATCTAGTAGCGAATCAAGTCTCTCATATCAATCAGGTGACTCGAGACATGACACTTTGAACATGTTGCAACGAATCGATAGTGAAGTAGTGATCGCAGTAGTGCTCGAATTCATAATCGCAAGCTGGAAGAGCTTTCGGGGCCATCTTCACCTTTCGCAAATGCAAACCGTTCATCAGGCCAGTGAAGCGATGACATAAGACAGATACACCGAGTTCGGACCTCAGCGCCCTCGGTAGCGACTCAACTGATATCCCAACTGCTACCAGAATGTGAGTAGTGCGATTTTCAATCGACCAAGGCGCACTGCCAATATTAAACAAGTCTTTTCTTTCTACATTTGATACAGCTTGGTCCAACACAAACGCTTTGCGACACAATTTTCTTTGCGACACGGCATTTTTCCGACTCAACTTTCTGTTTGACATAATACCTCTGAACACGACCTTCTTTGGACTTGGACTTCTCAGAACACACTTTCTCCCAAGGCAAGCGGCACTTTTCTCACCAGGCACAACAACAACAACAACAACAAAAACAGCATACACTTCGGCATCATGGCTCTAGTCACCGTCGCAGCCCTAACCCTCCACACCATCCCCCTCGACTTCCTCGGCAACCGCGACGCCATCCTGGCCGGCATCAAGGACGCCAAAGCCCGCGGCGCCACCCTGATCGTGACGCCCGAACTCTGCCTGCCGGGCTACGGCGCCCTCGACCACCACCTGGAAGCCGACACCTTCCAACACAGCTGGGAGATGCTCGCGTCGATCCTGTCGAGCGAGCTGCTAAAGGGCGCAATCGTCGACCTCGGCATGGGCGTCCGCCACTGCAACGTGCGGTACAACTGCCGGGTCGTCGTCACTTACAAAAAAGTCCTGCTGATCAAGCCGAAAATGAGCCTGGCCAACGACGGCCTGTATCGGGAGATGAGGCATTTTAGCCCGTGGTTGAAGGTGAGGGCGGTGGAGGAGTATCAGTTGGAGAGCGTGGTGGGAGATGTCACGGGCCAGGAGAGGGTGCCGATCGGGGATGCGATTGTTTTTACGAATGATACGTCGGTTGCGGCGGAGACGTGTGAGGAGCTCTTCGTGCCGAACAACCCGAGTATAGGTTCGGGTCTGGCGGGAGCGGAGATCATTACAAACTCGAGTGCGTCACATGCCGAGTTGAGGAAGTTGAGGAGGAGGTTGGATTTGATCTCGAATTCGACGGCGAAGCTGGGGGGACTTTATATTTATACGAATGCTACGGGGTTGGATGGGGAGGCACGGATGATGTTTGATGGGAGTTCGATGGTCATTCTCAACGGGAAGGTCGTGGCGCAGGATACGCAGTTTAGTCTGAAGAAGACGTCTGTCGTGACTGCTACGATTAATCTCGAGGAAGTTCGCAGCTATCGGTCACAGGCCAGCAGGAATATCCAGGCCGCTGCGCAGCCGGAGTATCCCCATGTGTGGGTCGATATGGACCTGTCACGGGAAGTCGGGGAGGTTTTCCTGTCTCCAAGCATACCGAGCATTTCGACTGAGATCGACCTGACTATCTTGGACCCAATGAAAGAGATTTGGAAGGCCACCGCTGTGTACCTGTGGCAGTATCTCGTCATCACCAATGCGGCGGGATTCTTCCTGGCCCTTTCCGGAGGCATCGACAGTTGTTGCACGGCATTGATGGTGTCGGGCATGGCCAGGCTCGTGCTTCAGTCAATTCGAGAAGGAGACGAGAGAACGCTGAGCGACTTGCGACGGGTGACCGGCATTCCCAACTTCCAGCCGACACGACCGGAGGAGATTGTGAACCAGCTCTTCCACTCATCATACATGGGCACGGTCAACAGCGGCGAAGAGACCAGATCTCGGGCCAAACGCCTGGCAGCGCAGCTTGGAGCTTTCCACAGTGACACTAACATCGACGCGTCCGTCAACGCCTTTGAAGACCAGATCCAGCAGACTTTGGGATTTCGAGCAAAGTATGCCGTCAACGGTGGCTCTAATGCCGAGAATCTTGCTCTGCAGAACATCACCGCTCGCAATCGCATGGTCTTCGCTTATTCACTGGCACAGCTGTCCACCACGGCAAGGTCCACACCACGCAAAGGCGCGTCGCTGTTGGTCTTGGGTTCGGCGAACGTTGACGAGATCCTGAGAGGATACCTCACAAAGTATGACGCCAGTTCCGCTGACCTGAACCCACTCGGTTCGATCTCAAAGACCGATCTCCGGCGCTTCATCACATGGACCATGTCAGAATGGGATCTGCCGATCCTGGAGTCCTTCATCACTGCAGTCCCGTCCGCCGAGCTGCTGCCGTTGAGTGCAGGTGTCCAAAGCGACGAGGTTGAAATGGGACTGACCTACGACGAGCTGAGCATTCTGGGCACATTGAGGAAGACGCAAAAGCTTGGAGCCTGGAGCTGTTACCTGCAATTGCTAATGGACAACAAGTGGAGGGAAAAGTACTCGCCCATGCAGATTGCTGAGAAGGTGACGCACTTCTTCCGCATGTTCACCATCAACAGGCACAAGGCGACCGTCATAACTCCTGCGATCCATCTCAGCTCATACAATCCGGATGACAACCGACACGATCTTCGACCATTCCTTCTTCTCGCCGACTTCCCATTGCAGTTTGGTAAAATCAGGAAGCATGCACAAGAGCTGGAGGCAAACATGGGCAAGAAGACAATAAAGGCGGATTAGAAGCGAATCTGGATCAGGAATCATGATTTGATGACGCGACCATATTCAGGTCCCTCATCAGACCTCATGGAGTCACCTGGATGGAGATGCCATGCGCCAGTGGCCTAGATTCAGACAGATCTGCTGGCGACAATTGCTCGTTGCCAGTGGGCAAACCGGAGCAGAGAGCGCGGTTCTTCAGGGCTGCTGCCGCGTGCTTTGATAACACTCACGGGTAAATTGACCTGCACTGGACACTCGATGATCATAGAGTACATGAACCGTAATCACCGGAGAAAAGAGGGCGCGGAGGGGACTGCCGTCGGCGCGAACAAACGTCGGGCAGCACGCCTTGGGTTGCTCATGCCGATGAACCATGATAAGCCAGGGTGCAGATAGCCGGCAGCGTTCGCAGCATACTTTGTTAGTGGGGCGTTGACGAGTGACAGCGATAGAGAGCAGTAGTCCGAGCTCCCAAAAAGACTGGTCGTTCCTTGAAGGCAAAGCGCTTCGTAAACCTACGGAAAAGCTTGGCGGATTACTACTAGTACTGTCCGTACACGGGAGTCGGACTGAACGCTAGATATCCCCGGCCTCGTCCCGTCCTCGACACCCGCTACACCCTCCACCACTACTGCGTTGTGATACCCCTAGTTTCCCCGAGGCAAGCGCAGGCCTCCTTCTACTCACATTCCTTCCTCCCCGCCATGCAGAAGCTTAGCAATTTCACCGGCCAGGCCCGGCACATGATGACACCGGCCGCTTTTGGCATGGGCAACAACCGGCACATGGACGGCCAGCACAATCAGCCTCCACACCAGCAGCGAGGGCAGGTCAATCGCTCGTTGGCTCCCCCAAACATGTCTGCAACCCCGCAAGAACCCTCCACCGTCACCCTCTCCTTCAACGTGCCCTTCTCGTCTAACCTCCCTGGTCCGAACCCCGACGATATCATCCACGCCAGTCCTGGTGCTGCTCAGAAGTGGACACATGCAGCTGCAGCAATCTCCCAGTCCAGTCCGCCAACACACAAGCTGCCCGCTCACGTCCAAAACCTCGAGAACTTACGACAGGTGTGCAAAAGTCTGGGAGAGACTGCCGGGCGAAGGATTGAGGCGGTGGTGACATCGACCGAGCAGAAGGCCACGCAGGCGTCCTCCCGGCTTCCACGGAAAGGTCAGATCACAAATGTTGCAATCACGGGTGACGGAGACGCGGTACAACAGATGCGAGCTCGTATCTTGAATGAGACACCTATTGCACTGAAATGTGCATTGGTTCCCGTCGAAGAGCGGCTCGTCATCGACGCGTCTCTCAACAACGTGAAACCCACTGTATTGCAGCACCTCGATACCATCGCAACTTACACCGGTAGCGACATATTCCTTCTTCGTCCTCGCGGCGCCGAGCCAGACAATATGAGCGCCAATTATGCGAATGGAACGGATCAGAGTCTCGAGCAAAGACTGCAAATCGCCATCTACGGCGACATGGAGAGCTCCGAGCACGCCAAGATGCGCGTACTGCTCATGGTAGATCAGATAGTAAGGATCATGTTTGAACTGACGCCAAATCACTACTGACATTTTCCAGCTGAAACGCACTGTCGACATGATTCGGTTAGAGACGTCACTTCACTCCGTCATCTGTGGCCGAACCCGCAAGACCATCCGCCAAATCGAATCCGCAACCAAGACTGCCATTTACTTTCCTCCTCCGTTCCCCCGAGTCTATGGATATACCCCACCGGGAGCCCACCGACGCGGCGAAGACGAAGTGTTCATCACAGGAGAGAATGAGGCATCTATCGCACAGGCAAAGAGAAAAATCCACGATCTGGTCATGGGCACGAAATGCTACCTCAAAGAAATCAAAGTTTCGCCCCACAAAATCGACAGTATCCTTCTCGATCGCCTGGACAAGGTGCGCAAAATCATGGAACAAAACGGTTCGTACGTTCTCTTTCCCCCACTTGGCAGTCAACGAGGCATGGTCCGAATCCAAGGCGTGGAGATTCTGCATGTGGAAAGAACGGCACGAGAGATCATGGCACTGGCAGGGCAGTTCTACAACGCGTCTTGGTGGATTGTCCAACCAGACCCAGCTTCTGCTGGTCACGGTCAGCCACAACCAGCGGATATCAGAACAATGCTTTCAGACATCTGCGCCAACTCTGGGGCGGACCTAGCATTCGAGAAATACAGTTTCTCTATCAACGGGTCTGATGATGCGGTCAAAGCAGCCATGGTTGTGGTATCCCAAATCCCGTTCGTTCACAGGGCAACATATCAGATGCGGGTCAAGATCGAACTTGCAAACGAGCACAAAGAATTTGTCAGCGGTAAGAAGAACGGTAAGATCAACAAGATTATGGGCCAGAGTAAGTCGATGCAAGCCATTTTGTGAAAGAACTACCTATCTAACCTCGCAAAGGTAACGTTCAGATCATCTTCGATGGTTTCAACGAATACAACTTCTACATCGATGTCTGCGGTGGACAGTACGAAGCCGTCAAGAATGGTCTTGATCTTGTTGAGCAGGAAATGCCGGCATCCATCTCTTTCCATGTCCCGGACCAGTACCACAAGCGAATCATTGGCATTGGTGGTCAGCACATCCAGCGGATCATGAAGAAATACTCCGTTTTCGTAAAATTTTCCAATGCAATGGATCGCGGCGGTATCGGAAAGGATGACGACGATATCAAAGTCGACAACGTCATTTGCAGAACGCCAGCGCGCAACGCGCAGAGCTTGGACCTTGTCAAGCAAGAAATCATGGACATGGTTGAAAAAGCGGTACGTGATCCTGCAGATGACAGCGCCGAAGACTCGCTTGAGCCGGCAGATTGATGCGGGGTTCATAATTCTGACTTGAATCGTGATCAAGGATGCCGAGTTTGTCTCGGAAACCGTTGCCATCAACCGACTGTACCATAGGGAGCTTATTGCTCGAATGCCGAAGATCGAGGAGCTTGAGAAGAAATGGAACTGCAAGATCGACTTTCCGACGACGGAGACTGCAAGTGACATCGTCTCGATCTCAGGTCCCGAGTATCAAGTTCCGCAAGCCTTGGATGAATTTTTGGTATTGCCTCTGCCCATTTCTTTTTGCATTTGTCTCTGTCATGTTCTGTGACATTTTTGATCTCGTACTAAGCCTTGCTCAGGGTATGGTTCCCGAAAGCCACGAGATTGTCCTGCCCGGTACCCAGCCATTACGTGACTTTTTCAAATCCTCCGAGTTTGACTCTGAGGTTCGCGAAAAGCTGAAATCTCAGTACGAGGTTGAGCTTGTTGTCATAGATGGTGCCCAGACCTTGGACGCTGACAGTGGTATTACCGAAGAGCGACTGCAACTCGCGTACACCAGGAACAATGCTGGTGGCATCAAAGATGCCATTGATTTCTTGGTCTCCTGTCTGGTGCCGCACGGGTTAGACGCCGCTACAGTCAAGGGTGCCATTCCTCGGCCAAAATCCGACAGCTTCGAAGAGTCGCTTCCCTTCTTCAACAGCAAGCTGCTCCACCACGCCCCATACGCTACCACTACCGACTCGCCCACTCGCTCCACTTTCGTCAGTGGAGATGACGTTAGCGAACGAAGCAGTATTTTTGATCGTCTTCGTAAGCCGGGGAGCATTTCATCGATCTCTTCGTTCCTCGACCGTCGCAAAAATCATTCTGGAAGCAGTTCGTCGCTGTTTAGGCACGCCTCGTCAAACGCATCGCGTGCGTCGCTTGTTAGCATCGAGTCGAGAGAAAGTGGGTATCGGAACCCCTGGAATGACAGCGGCATAGTAATGCCAGAAGAGGATGCCGCTGTGGGCATAGCTTCGATCCATCTCAATGGCGGCTCTGGGAGCAGCCATAGCAATGCTCCTCTCGCAACCGGTGGCTGGCCTGCTCGATTCGATACTGGCTTTAAGAACTCGCCAGCTTTTGTCATGTCTCCCGGTGAGTCCACTCCTCGCCACGGCAGCGAGTCGAGACCAGTCTCCTCCTACGAACGCCCGCTCACCAGTCACTCCGTCTCAGCCTTCCCAGCTCCTCTGGGAACGCCCACCTGGGGAGCCCCACCACCTGCCCCAAACAAGAAAAGTTGATTGCATTGTTTTGATACCCCAAACGCGTTTTTCATGAAGACAGAAAAGCAAGAATACCCCGCGGGGAAGGGAGCATGGAAACCTCCCTTCTTTCGCCTGCGAGAATTTTGATTTACGAGAACAGACTGGAATTCGAACGGAGGAGAGTGCTTTTGCTTCGCTCTGCCTGGTTAGTTGCGCGTGTGTCGTGTCGTTGGCGGGCACTTTTCGCTCATTCTGGATTGTCTGCTTTTGCACGGTTGACGTTTGTGGAGATGCCTTGTTCATGGAATGATTCAACGACTGCGACGGAAAGAATATACCCATTCAAGCATGTTTATTGTTGCTTAACCGATCGGGATACAAATGAATTAACGACCTTTGTGCGCTTCAACTTGGCTGTTTTGTGGTTGCTCCTCTCTCTCGTGTGATCTCTCATCAACTCATGATTACTGTGAACAGATTTTGATAGCGCAGTCTCTCTTGATGCAAATGTCCTTATGCGGGTTCGTGACGCCTAGGCAAATGAGGTCATGGTCAATACGGAGAGCTACATAAAAGGTACCAGCAGCACATAGCACACAAATGCCGCAATTCCGCCCTGCAGGCCTCGGAGGGCTCTTGTTGTAACATTACAGCTTACCGCATTCTCCAGGCTCCTCACCTCACCTGCTTCGGTTCTCCGAGAGCAAAGCCATAAGCCGCTCACTCATGAAATTATAAGCTGTCATGCTTTCAAATGTGGGGCATTCGTTGGTACCGAAAGCGGCCAGAAGCTCCGTTAAACCTTGTTTTGGTGCTCTCTCCTCCACTCATTTGCCGTCCCTTTCGCCCATGGAGCATTATTGCAAATCATCGAGCAGATCTCAGCATCAAAGCATCGTCTTGCATCATTTGACCTTCCGGTCACCATGCGATCGACTGGACCCTTGAGCGCCATGGTGCGGCTGAATACATCATAACTCGCTTCTAGGTTCTTGCCCCACCCGCTCTGTGATTATTTGAGGCGAGTACATATACAGAGCATGTTCATAGCCTTTTTCCAATTGTCGACACAAACCAATTTCTCCGTCTACAAAAGCCGTTTCAGCTCTGTTTAATCTTGCTCAATCGAATTCAGCCTTGATCTTTCACTACTGTTCATCATCATCATGGCCACTCAGCCCCTCACCCTGTACACCCACGTCGTCGGGCCCAACCCCTGGAAAGTGGCCCTCATCCTCGAAGAGCTCAAGGTCCCTTACAAGTCCGAATTCAAAGACTTCTCCGAACTCAAGGGCACCGACTACGACGCCACCATCAACCCCAACGGCCGCGTCCCCGCTGTGGTGGACCCGAACACAAACACCACAATCTGGGAATCCGGCGCCATAATCGAGTACCTGATCGAAGTCTACGACAAGTCCGGTACCCTGCACTACTCCAAGACGCCCGAGCGCTGGTACACGCAGCAGTACCTGCACTTCCAGACTTCCGGCCAGGGCCCCTACTTCGGCCAGGCGGCGTGGTTCGCGCTGTTCCATGCGGAGAAGGGGATTACGAGCGCGATTGACCGGTATTTGGGTGAGGTGGAGCGTGTGACCAAGGTTTTGGATGGGGTTCTGAGCAAGAACGAGAAGGGTGGGGTGTTGGTGGGGGATAAGGTGACGTATGCTGATTTGGCATTTGTGCCGTGGTATTGGCTGGTGTCGTTTTTCGAGAAGAGTGGCGAGTTGGAGAAGAAGCTGCATGCCAACAACCCGCATTGGAGTAAGTGGATCAAGAGCTTGAATGAACGTCCGGCGATCAAGAAGGTCTTTGATGAGCGTGCGGCGAAGGCCGCTGCCGCCCGTGGCTAAGGATCTGAACGTCGTGAAGGACGCGGACAGTCCTGCAAGAGAATAGCACAGATGTCCACCAATCCTCAGATGAGAATTAATAAAATGAGCTTAGAGCCGTGTGTGCTGAATAGTTCGGTCCAATCCGACTCTATATTCGAGTGCAACGGTCGCGCCTCCTCGAAACAGTGGTCGCGCAAATCAGATCCACGTGAACGAGTCTTGGTATTCACGTCCGGCACACCTTCGAAACGTAAACGCATACATGGGTATCGTAGAAAGTCGTGCAAATGACAATGTAGAACACTTTCGTCAAATCAAGTCTCTCCGACCATCCTCTTCACCTTCGCAAGTAACACCTTGCTCTCCCTCCCCAACTTGCGCTGACCATTCTTCCCGCCCGTCCTCGCCTTCGCCATGGCCCTGCGAAAGCTCTCTCTCTCTTCCAGTTTTCGCTCACGCTCCTTGTTTGCCTCTTCCCGCTGCCTCGCGCGCTCCTCGGCTTCCTGTTGTTTTTGCTGTGCTTCCCGCGCTTCCTTCTGGAAAGGGATCGGTTTAGGCTTCCTCCTTGCTCTCGAGTCGTGTCGCTTGAACTGTTGATCTGACGTCGCTCCATCGGCCTCCCTTTCATCCAGCTTGTCGTCTTCGTCTACCAGACGCTGGCGGTCGGGATGGAGCTCCAGACTAGCTGGAACTGGCTGGTCACCGACAGCTTTTTCTCCCTCCTCCTCCTCCTCCTCCTCCTCCTCCTCCTCTTCTTCGTCTTCACGATTGTAGCGGACGGAGGGTGCTGGTTGCTCTCGCTTTCGTATCTTCGCGTAGTCTTTTTTGATTTTTGCCTTCTCGATGAGGTCGGCTTTGATGCGCTGATTCTTGCGGCGCCATGCTCCGTCTGGCAGGTTCGCGGGACCGACTTGGAAGCCTTTCTTCTGCTTTTTGGCAGGCGAGGCGCTGATGGCGTCGTCGTGCGATCGCTTTTCTGGCATGGTGTAGGCTCTTCGTTCGTGGGAAGAAGAATCGTGGTTGAAGAACGATGCTCCAATATTCCAGCGGAACCTCACTAAATTTCTTTGACTAGTGCCCGTGCGGGCAGACGTTCCGCATCGACTTCAAGCTGCACCAGCCTGATGTCATCAAGCCAGCACCGTATGAGTACGTATTGAAAACCTGAGAATTGTCTGTAGAACAAGTGAATAGGCTGTGAGCTGAGCAAAGTAGTGTCACTGCTCTACAGTGCTTTGCCGTTTGGTTGGACCAGTGGTTTGCATGGGAAGCCTGCCAGAACACGTCTCGGAGACCTTACTATATCGTTTCCGGGCACTGAAAACGACTACAGATAAGAGGCGTTACAATTGATACCTGAGTGATTCGGTCGGAGCAGCAAATGAGATTAGTGCATGTCAAGCTACGAAACGAGCGACGAAATCAAGACAGGCCGAGTTTCAGGTGCCGTTGCGACTGGTCGGGATCTAGACTTCAGATCCAAAGCTCATGCAATCACGACACCATCAAGCTTCTCTGCAAGGCGTATACTATCTAACGACACTGGGCGCGCGTAGAAAGTCGGAGGCACGATAACAGACATGATAAGAGAGACTATAAAGTGGCCGAGGAAGCGACTCCGGGCGGAGTAGATGAATGTGGGAGCTCAGTAAGCTTCCGGCCTGATGAACTGGCCATCTCCATATGACTAACCCACTCATCATGCCTATACCGGCGATTCGCCGGCTCACGGGATCACGCCAACGTCGTCGACTCCTCTTCATGTCCTCTTTTACGCTTTTCCACGCCCAACGTGGTCTTTCAAGTTCTCTCTGCCATGCTTTGTTCGCTTTCCGCTCGTTGCCCGCCTGATCATTCGTTCCACGACACTCTGGTCATGATTTGACAGAATATAAGTACCACAGACCCTGCTGGACCTTTCTTGACGATAAATTGGCTTTGCTGGACCATTACATGCGCGCTCCGTGAAGACAGTAAATCACACGGCGCTCTGTATGGCGCCCGAGAATACACGGCGCACAACGCTGTCAGAACGCTACGATGAGCGCCTGGAACGGCCAGGATCCGAACATAGAGACAATGGAACGGATACTCCCACTTCTCGGCCGGTCTCGCGGGAGACGGAACGGCCATCGACAGGAGACAGGGAGGAGCTGATGCGGAGAATCAAACGTGGCGAAAATCCACAGTGGACACCATCTGAGCAGGTACGATTTCTGTGACCATTTTCTAAATCCCTCTACAAGACAAAGGTTCCGGCCTCTTGTGACTATCTCTTGGGACTTACATGTTTGATTGTATACCAATCATGTCCAAATAGACGCATACTTGTACATATGTCACTGTATTGGGCGGCTTTGTTCGTTTACTCTGCAAACCATTCAGACCATGTATCCGCAATCGTGCGCCAACGAATACTGACAAAGCAACCAGCTATTACGACTTCTCGCAGAGAATGCCAACGAAGACAGACGTCTTTCTCCGGCCACTGGAAACTCACGCAAAGATGGGCCACAGCCCAGCATGGCAAATGGTCCTGCCCAACCTGTACACACCAACAAGCCCATACCGAGCTCAGAAGCCATACCGTCCGACAACCTCGCTGCTGGACTCGAAATCCCCAGGCCTCGTTCGGCCTTACATTCAGGCGATTTCAGTGTTCAAGATTCAACGTATGGCACGAGCAGAGCCGTGCAGTCGTCCCAGTCTGGTCCAATTGCCACTTCTCCACCACGGCCAGTATCTCGCAAGCTCCCAGTCTCCAAGCCGACCATATACAATGGCATGCCTATAGCCGACTCTCCTCGTCACACGTCGATCAGGCCCCGAGCGCCATCGCTGCAATCAGCATCTCCCAGCTATGTTCTTAAACCTGCCACCAGCCCTCTTGTATGTCAAACGAACAATGAGGATTTAGGCTTGGAAGATTTCATGGAGCTTGACAGCCTAAGCAGACGCAATCGCCGGCATACGATGACACCGGTCGGCTCACTGCCGAGTGTGAACAACTATCACAGCCTTACACACGCCGCTCGTCTACCTGCTTCGCTGCGAAAAGAAAATACATCTCCTTGGTCAGGGTCCAGCCACAGGCGATCTCTCAACGCAGCATTTTCTTACCAGCTTGCTTCTTCACCTCAAACACCACCTTTCTACAGGACACGGGCACCTTCAGTCACCTCTGAAGCATCACCTCGACAAACGTCTATGGTGGGCTCGTATGAAGAATCCATCCTGAGAGGCCGTATGTCAGGGAACCCGTCACAGCCGTTAAATTTCACCGCCGAGCTGGGCGCGGTGGCCAAGAACAATCACAAACCAAGTTGCCCTGCTCACGTGCATGTCGAATTTCCGGCGGTATACCATAGTTGGCCTAGTGGCCATGGTCGCGTTGGTTCGGTTGCCCAAGAGCCAAGTCCTTACGTGGGTAGGATCGATCTCGAGCACAATCTAGCGGCGCCCAAAACGAAGGAAGAACGACGAAGGCAGCGACGGATGTCAAACGATGTACACGACGATATCATGGCCAATCTTGATGTGACGTGGAATCAAGGTCCGCAAAAGAAGCGCAAAAGACAGGAAACACCGTCACAGGAAGCGCTTCTCGGAGGCTGTTATCGAATACCACAGCAAGGGTCGCTCCAGATTATCATTCGAAATCCCAACAAAAGTGCTGCAAAAGTCTTCATCGTACCTTATGACCTAGGCGGAATGACGACAGGCACCAAAACGTGGGTCAGGCAGCGTTGCTACTCCGCGGGTCCGATCATCGAGAATACAATTTCCTCGACGCAGAGTCCTCCCAACGCTCACTCGACGAACCACAGTCAAGCCGAGTCAAGGAGCAAGCCCACATTGCGCTACCTCATTCACCTCAAGATCTGTTCCCCCACCAAAGGCCGCTTCTACTTGTACGACGAGATCAGGGTGGTCTTTGCCAACCGAGTTCCCGACAACAAAGAAAACCTTCGCTACGAGGTGCAGATGCCGGATCCGAAATTCACCGCTTTCAGACCCCAACGACGCCGCAGCATCGCTTCAGTAGACTCCAACATCCTGGACTCACCAGACTTGAACGACGACCGCGCGCTGAGACGGCGCAGCTATGGCTTGCCATCCTCAAATTCAATGTTCCGCAACATGCCTGCCTCGGCAAGTGGTTCGCAGTCAGTACTAGCCGTGACACCCTCGACCCCGGTGCCGCCGGTCCCGAGCAGCTTCGTCACACGACCGCGAACGTTCACCATCGAAACGACTAGCGAACAAGAGACGACGGACGGAGACACAGTCAGCTCGGGGTCCTTGTACATCAAATCCCCGAGCATACAGTCTTCGAGCAGTGACTACTGGGGCCGACGCGCCCTCGGCCAAATGACGAGCCCCCAACAGAAACCGAACGGTACAAAGGAGAGGGCCTACGGTGAGATGCTCGGCAATGCGCTCAACGGCAGTAAGGAAAGCGACGAGTCTCCATTCGCCAAGCTGAAGCAGGAGGACAATCGATATGGGGGTTCATATGGGCGACCGGCGACGCCGGAGCCCGGTGAGGGCCTGATTGCGAGGAGGCTGCGGAGTCTTGAGGTGGATGAGCGGGGCGAATCTGATGATTTATGATACCAGGAATTTGACATGCTTATATTAGAGATAGCAGGCAATCTCATCTCGGTGCTTTGACTATTATTTTTTTTAAGCTGATCTGCAGCCTGTGATCATATTCACCTCAGACACGGCTGATCAGCTAACGCATCGAGAGAGAGAGAGAAGGTCAATTGCGACGAGCAAGTCAGATGAGGCTGAGCGAGAGCTTTTAGCTTTGGCTCCCTTCCTGACGGCTTCGAAACCACGAGGGCGGTATAATCGCCATCTATTCGACGCTCACACATATCACTCGAAGCATCAATACAAGGTCAAATACAGTTGCATCATCATTCATATTAATCGTAAAGAGCGACTCGAAGATGCCACTACGAGGATCTTCTCTCCAAAACGACCTCCACTCGATCGCCGAACGTGTTGAACATTCCAGCAACCACGGGAAGCGTTCTTTCCCAGGGTTTCTTTGCAAACCTGGCTCCCTTCACTCGTTCGTGTAGTAGCAAGCCTGCTTCTTGGCACCGCAAACTTGCTGCATCGGATCGTCAGTACCCATTCTGCGGGGGAAAGCGAAGGAATAAAGGGGTAAAGTACGTACACGTCTGCCGCCATGGCAGGCAATGTGTCTGCAAGGAGCCTGCTGACCACAGGTACCGCAAGCGGCGGCACCAATGTCGACGGCTGCGGCACACAGGGGGACACAGGCCTCAGGAGCGCGAGCGAAGATTTCGACGGCCGTGGGGAAGGGCTCAGACACATCGCGGGCGGCGATGGGCTCGGCGGGCAGGGCGGCGGCTGAAACGAGGCTCAGGGCGAGAGGAAGGACCCAGGTGAACTGCATGATTGCTGTTGTTGAATAGAGAGAAAGTTCTGGCGGGTCAGTCTTCGTCGAATTGTTGTAAGAGAAGTCGATGCGGGTGAAGAGACAAGGGGGCATTGAAAGGGAATCGACCAGGCTTTTATAGACGTGAAATCTTCAAAGATGGACTTGCGATTCTGCGACCTTCGCTGTGTCGCCTGGGGCTTCTTGATCGAGAGGGATATCAGCATGGCGCCCTGCGTGCTGACTCCCCCTCCATCCAGACCTTGGATGACTGGGCATCCTGCAGATTTGCCTTCGTGAGAGATGCGGCACACCTGTTGAAAGAACCCTCGAGGTGCTCGAATCAAAATCATGAACATGAAGCGAGACCTCTATGGCGCACGATACTAGCGTCTATCCTATCTTCAGAGCATGGGAGCTGATACTCCGCGGACAAACATGTAGACAGCATGCACTTATAGTACAGCAACGACAGCCTCTCTCTGACCAAGTATGGAGATATGACTAGCACGCTGAGAAACGGAGAGCCGCCCTACAAGGTCTTCGAGATTCCTCTGCATATCTGCCATATACCCTGACCGACTGGGGTCCTGCGAGACCGAGATCTTTCGAGCATTTCGCGCTGCTGCTCATCTGACAACGCCAAGGCAGTAATATGGTAGATGCCCATGTATAGACTGGATTCATATCCATTTATTTCATCACCATGGAGCTCACAGGGGCTGCGTGAGTTGAAATTCGCTATGACCAAAGTCAAATGTAGGTTAAGCCGACGCGACAAAACGGAACAGAACCGCAACCCCGCAAATCGTGCCTTGACTGTGAGAAGTCAGAAATACTGACCATTCCGGCTGGCTACAGATCGAGTAGTTGGTGGCTGACACGTACTGTATGACATGTCCGGAGAGAGTGGCTTGACAAGGTTCTCGTAATGAACGAGCGAGAATCGCCGTCGGACCTCACCTGCTGATGCTTGTCATGCAAAGAAGACACATAAAGTTCTTAGACAAATGTTCTGCATCATGATCATTTCATCACATACAATCGGCTAGAAAAGAGCTATCTTTCCTGCTGTTGTGGTGGTCGTGAGAATCATGTCGAAGCACTGGATTTGACACGATGTCGAAACTTATTCGTGCCGGGGATTTGGGAGGCAGTAAGACGCTTGAAGAGTCAACCCTCCACTGAACTGGTCAGCAACGAGTCGGACATTGCAATTCCGAGCGACCCTGACGGTCTGACCACGTCAAAACCTTGAGGATTGAGGGATTAACATTCAGGCTAAGCAAGTCAGCAAAAGCGGGTCATCGGCAGTCCAGCCGCATATGATTGAGTAACAAAGCCTCGCCGATCTCCAACACGCTGACGAACGCATAGCTGTCACAATATCCCAGTCGGCCGCCGACCCGCCTTGCAAGACGCCCGAGAAGGCAATGTGCTGGCCGAGAAGCGTAAGTTGTCAGGAGCTGACTGTAGGGAGAAGTCGCAGGTAAAGAAAGGAAGGGCCCGAGCTCTCAACGCCAAGAATGATCCGCAAACTATCAAACTAATTACATGTGATGTTTCTTCAGGGGCTGACTGTGTTGAATCCAACTTCAGGCCATGGAGCTCCCATTCGAACTGGACTCGAATGCCTTGATTGCCACGGCAGTTGCTGTTGTTTTAGTGCCGTTACTTGCTATCGTCGCAATGGGTCTCTTCTCCGGAAATCAGTTTGATGTCAAGGGCAAGGTATGTTAAGCGACGATTGAGCATATACATATCGCGTTGCTGACACTGGATAATAGAGGGTTCTCTTGACTGGTGGCTCGCAGGGAATGGGTCGCAGTGTTGGACGACTTCTTGCTTCCAAAGGTGCGAGTGTCATCATCGTAGCCAGGACGGAGAGCAGACTTCAGGAAGCAATCGAGTATGTTTCGGTAAGTGCAACGCCCACATACTTCCAGTGTCGAGTCGTCATTGTTCAATCACTACGAGCCATTCTCTTTCACTTGGTTATTTCACAAACAAGGCCGCTCAACGGCGAAGATCGTGGAGTCTTTCGATGAGGATACATCAAGGAAATGCACGCTCTACTCAACTTCACGATC
>UYJD01000001.1:3104018-3139765 GCA_900618795.1 Cyanodermella asteris
CCCCCCCCCCCCCCAAACTCCAGTTCCCTTTCTTCAATCTAATTCTCTCTCTCTTCTCCCAGGAATCCGCTCCGGACCCCAAAACCCACTTCTCCTACATCTCCGCCGACCTCTCCCAGGCCGCGGACTGCGCGCGCATAATCCTCGAATCCACCGCCGCCTGGGGCAACCGCGCCCCGGACATCCTCTGGTGCTGCGCCGGAACCAGCCACCCGACCCTCCTAGTCGACACCCCGCCCGACCTCCTCTCCACCCAACTGACCACAAACTACCTCTCCGCCGCCTGGACCGCGCAAGCCGCCCTGCGCTCCTGGCTCGGCCGCCCCGCCTCCTTCACCTCGTTCCGGGCCACCGCCAGGGGACCTCCCCCCGCCGCGACACCCTCCGGCCCGAGCACCAAGGGCACGAAACCGGACCGTCACATCGTGTTCACGAGCAGTTTCCTGGCGCTGTACACGGTCGCCGGGTACGCGGCGTACAGCCCGGGCAAGTGCGCGATCCGGTCGCTCGCGGACACGCTCTCGCAGGAGGTCCTGCTCTACGGCCAGAGCCAGCGGATCCGGGTGCACACCGTGTTTCCCGCGACCATCTTCACCGAGTCGTACGAGGCGGAGAACCGCGTCAAGAGCGATTTGACCAAGATGCTGGAGGAGGACGACGAGGGCCAGACGGCGGACCAGTGTGCGGCGGCGGCGGTCAGGGGACTGGAGGCGGGCCAGGAGTTGGTGCCGACTACGTTTCTGGGCCGACTGGTCATGTGTGGGGTTTTGGGAGGCAGTTCGAGGGCTGGGGGGTTCACGGGCGTTGTGGAGGGCTTGTTGGGGTTTGTGATGGTGGTGGTGATGCCGTGGGTGAGGTGGTTGTATGATGGGAAGGTGAGGGCGTGGGCGAAGAAGCATGGTGAGAGTGGCATGAAGATAGACTGAGGATGTCTCTGATGGCGGCACTTTGCTACGGTGGTGTGCAGGGCTACCCAGAATGCAATCGCGAACGGGACATCTTCTGACCTTGATGCATTCGTGATGTGTATGAATAGGATCGAGTCACTAACGGCTCAGTAATGATAAGTTCGTAAAGAAATCCTTCGTGGCGAGGTAGCTCGACAGTGTCCGCCCAAAACTGAAGAACCAAGATGCAAAATAACTCAGACCGACTCGGCAACGCCATGCTGTGAATAAGCCAAACAAAGACCAAACGCTTGAAAAAGCAACGAACGCTCAGGTAGTACCCAATCTGCTACTTCAAATCGTGAAGCAAGAAAACTTTCTTGTCCAATCAGTGCCTGTCCAAACTCCTCTCGTCCCCCATCCTCCTCATCCTCCCTCTCATATTCCGTCCAGACTAATCGTGCCCATGTACAGTGACTGGAAAGCGGGCGATCCCTAGACGTGTGTTCCACTTCCTAATCGCACTTCGCGGGGTCCGGAAGAGTAGCGGGGCATATAGGTCTCCATATCTTCTTCCGTTATGCCTTCCATTTGAGGTAATGCAGTCACCGGCTCTTCATTATGCTTCGCCGCCAGGTTGAGCTGCGGAACAATGGCCTCCTTCAGCTCGTGCAGGCTGCTGCTGCTCGAGTTAGGGCTCAGCGAATGTGGACTTGGACTGCTTGACTCTGCACGAGTTGTCGCCTTCGATTTCGGTGTCTGATATGGTGCTTCCGAGTCTGCGGTGGGAGAACGAACATGCGACGGCTGGCGGTGAGCAAAGTCCTGGTAACTTATGCCGTAGTGATATGCGAGGTCTGGCTCAGGCTCACTGTGATAGTACATGCCATCCAAATTGGATGACACGGTTGACATGGGCTCTGGTGGTGAGTCCGGTCCTGGCTGCACCGCACGCTTAGGGAAGACCCATGAGTGATCGAAGCCGTATGCGTCGCGACCAGAGTCCGTTTCACTATCCACAAATGTGTGGATCGGAGGAGGTCTGTTTACTCGAGCAATGTTGCGTGATGGCGAATCAAAGCTCGAAAACGCAGAGTCCTGGCGCATGTGACCAGCCTCTGGCGTGATGGGTCTATCATTTTCATCCGTCCCATCGACTCGAGACTTCCTGAAGAGACCTCTCCGCGACGGCGGTGGTAGCGCCGGTAGGCTTTGCTGGCAAATGTTCTCTCCAAGCTCCGCAAGCAGGACCTTTTCTGGACGCCTGAGCTCGCTAGTCCTGGAGCCACCACTGCGCTTACTGATCTTGGACACGACGCTGGCTTTGCTGGCTGCCCCGATGCTAGATGAGCGTTGCACGACAGGAGCCTGTTTGCCTTCCATGATTTTCGCTGGCGGAGGGGGCTGGAGCATCCACGATGCTTCTTCTGCCGTTGCCGGTAAGGTGCTGACCACCGGAGGTGTGAGGGAGTTTATAGAAGGATTGCGGCCTCGCGCATAGAAGCTCCAGTCCTTTTCTGGGTGTGGGTTGCCCCAGAGCGCCTCATCAGGACGTTGGTATCTCTTCGTCTGCTGGTTCCCAGACGCCGTCGATAGTCCTCTTCTTGCGTCATTTGTCCCCTCCTCTGTGGGTAATATGTCCAAGCTTGCCGTCGGGTCTCTTGCATTCTCTTGCATACTTTGTCTGCCATCCGGCTGTCTCCCACGTCGTTTCCCTTTCCTTGTATTCGCTCTGTTCCTCGCTATATCCTGCCGCGGCCGCATGCCTTTGTTAAAGTTGGGACCGAGTTCAATCTCCTCTCGCCAATGTATATTCGTTGTGAATGCACCTACACCAGCAAGTAGCTGCTCGTCGTCGTCGCGCAGCTTCTCCCCATCTTGGTCCCCATTGGCGTAGCCCGAGGCGGTCATTGCCAAAGCTTTCTTTGTGGCCTTGTCGACCCTTGCCTTCTCTTTGGCTCGGCGCTTGTTGAACCTCGCATTGGCGCAGGGCGCACACGACACATAGTAGAAGAACGCCGACTGAGCGCCTCTAGCGAACCAAGCCATTTCGGGACCTGTGACGACGAGGATCTGACGTCCTGAAACGAAAGTGTTGAGCGAACGACGCAATTGTGTAAGGGATGGCGACAATGGTGTAGGCAGATATATGGTTAGGTGAGTGTATAGTTTGTTTCAGGACGGCCCACAAAGACCGGTCGCAATGTGCCGTATTTCATGCAGTGTGTGAGTGAGGTGTCAGGTTTCGAGAATTCGGCCTCAGGTTGGGAGTAGAGTGGTCGGTGAAGTTCAGATGAGATGGTAAGCATCCGGTGTCCCAGCCAGTGCCCGCTGGCGCCTGCTCACTGAACGATTCTGTCGCATACGCAGCCGGCAAGAGGCTGGCCGCGGTGGATAAGTAGTGAAAGAAGGCCCAGGTCAATCGGGGCTTGAGATGTAGGAAAGCGAGGCGCAGCGCAGGTATTGATGACTGCGACTTGGGTTGAAACGAGTCGATGCTGCCCCTTGGTTGAAGCGCAGGGATGGCGTCGTGGGTGAAGTCCTGCTCGTCCGGCCAGCGGCTAAAGATACAAATGGTGAATAATAGGAAGCCCTCGGGCAGTAAAGAGTGACGAGTAGTGAAATTGCGAGAAGTCGACGAGGGAGGTCGACGTGGTGAGGCCGGCGTGGGAGAGCGCGTGGCAGCAGGGGGCTGCAAACTGCTGCGCGAATTTGGGGCTGATCGTTATGTCCTGGACCGCCGGGCCACTCATATCGCCGCATGCGCAGCCTGGCCAGACTTGACCCTGCCACTGGACTACCTTTGCGACTCCATCGCCCCGCTGTGTGCTGTTTGCTTGTTGTCTTTTGCTGATGCTTCTTGTGCAAGGGCAGCGGAGGAATGTCAGTCGAGCATATGGCAGGCAGGCGAGCAGATGATTCCCTGTCCATCCTGGTCGATGATGTCGTCCCTAACTTTACCGGCTGCGGCACCACGGATTACTTGCTGATCATTGCCCTGATAATCATGCCGACGTTAATTGGCCTTTGCACAACATTTAAGACCTGTCGATAGTCTTAGACATCGCACTCTGCGCTGTCATTTCGACTACTCAATCGATGACTTGCTCGCCACCTGCCACCTCGGGTCTCCTATCACTCGGGACACGACTCCAATGCCTTTCGCGCAACAGAGCAATGCTGGCTTCCCAGACTTCTGGGTCGCGATCTAGACATGCTTCCCCTGTAGCCATTTGCGATCCCGATAGATATAAGGCCAAGACACGAGACATCTTGGCAACGCGAGAAAACCCTTGCTTGACTTCCTTATGAATGTAGTTTTAGTCAGTGTCACTTTGTCTGCGATGGGTCGCGAATCGAGACTCACTCCAACCATCTCTGTAGATTCGTGTGAGCCCATCAAGATAGCTTCAGATACTGTCTCGTTCTTGTTAGCCCTTAGGGCTTGAAGCGATAGCAGTTTGGGTCTCATGAGGGCAGACTCGGCCCAATATTGGTCCCTACAGCGTACATCTTTGTAGAAGGCTACACTCGCGAAAACACGGGCAAAGCTTGTGCGCTGAAAGTTGGTTATTGACTCTCAACGTAATTTTGAGGGCTCTGGGACAAGTCGCCGAACTCGCAGCCAGATTGATAACACATGATAGCTAGAAAATGGTGCTGCAACAGGCTGTGTAGGTGCTACGTATTTTCGCTCGAACATTTTGATTTATTGCAAAGGTTTAAACTTGAAAGACATCGACATAATCGGAGAAGAGCTCGAGGCGACCATTGTTGCCAGCCATTCGAGCCACAAGTCCCAAAAATCGCATCACAACCAGGATTTACGTAGATAACAAAACAAATACTCCACTTATCGTACGCGACAGGGAGTTTCAGAGCGTGGAAAAGGGGTCTCGAAGAAGTCTAAGTTGAGGGGGAAATGCCGGGATGACATAATCTCACGAACGTGAAACCACGGTCCGCCCCGTCCGCCCGGTGAAAGCTTGCTCAACGACTTCGCACGCACGAGCATCACTTCCATATTCATCACCTAAACACTAGTCGATAGAACGTGGTCGGATTTTAGACTCCCCGGACGCAACTCTCATCAATGCACAAAAGCGGGGATCTCCCGGCGGGCCTGCCCAAGAACACAGGCCGACGTGGCCATGCTGCCCGACACTACATGGACACAAATGCCACGAGGCGGTGAGCTTCATCTCGGCTGTAGCATCAAACATTCACAAGCAAGCAGTAAGATTTTCTTCATGGTATGTGCAATTGAGCCTCGTCATTGATGCCAGTATCTATCAGCTGCAGAAGTTAAAGTGCAAGTCGACCGTATCCTTCCCAACCGATCCCAGATGCAGACAAAAACATCCATCGAGGTCTGGTCAAACATGTCATTGAGAACTCTCATTAAAGTTCGATTTCCCCATGCTGCCTTCAATCAATCCACCCATGATCGCACTGACCATTGATTAAGCGGGAAGAAAGAAAGCCAGAAGATTTCCCTCCTATTGTTGTGTCATTTCGAAAAAAGAGACTTGTCAAGAAAAACACCTTGTTGCGCCAGTACCATCAGCCCATGTCCATTTCGCTCTTTCCGTCCAAAGCTTTGTCGTATGTTGAAGTCATGAACTGCAAATGCTTTTCGCGTGTCGAGGTGCCTTCATTTACAGGAAAGCGGCGATACCGGCAAAGGCAGCCAGGGCCAAGGCGGGCTCGTAGACGAGGCTGGCGGCGCCAGCAGCGACCGGAGCAGCCGAGCTGGCAGCGGCACCGGTGGCCGAGGCAACGGCGGAGCTCAAGGTCGCAGTGGCGAGGGTACCGTTGCCTGCAGCGGCAGCGGAAGAGACGCCAGCGGACGCAGGAGCAGTGCCGACGACTGGGGCGGTGCCGACCGGGGCAGACTCGGCCGGGACAGAGACGACCGGGACGGCAGAGGGGACAACTGGCACAGAGGCAGCCGCAGCAGAGCTAACTGGAGCGGACGCAGCCGGGACAGACGCAACTGGGATAGAGGCAGCTGGGGCAGACGCAGCCGGAACAGAGGCAGCTGGAGCGCTGTAAGCTGGGACGGAGGCAGCAGCAGCAGAGGTGACCGGAGCAGCAACAGAGCTGGCCTGTTGAGATTGTTAGTGATCTGGTCATTCATGGTGTTGTGGAAAAGGGAAATGGCCAAAAATGCCCGGATTTGTTCGCCTCGCACGATCACGGCTAGCGAGAGCTCCACCATGATATCGAGCCGCCATCAAGCTGCGTTGACATATCCGACTCAAACCAAGGCACAGAGATTGACGAAGAACTGGATTGAGGACTTTGACTTACAGCGACAGTGGCCTGCGGCTGGCCGTCAGTGTACTGAGAGACGGGCTCCTGAGCGGCAGCCAGGGCGACGAAAGCAGCGGCAATGAATCCCTTCATTTTGATTGTGGTGAGGAGATTGTTGGATTAAAGTGGTTGAAGGTTGTATTAGTTGAGAGGATGCAAGAAGCGAGTGTGTTTTGTAAGTAGAGAAAGAGTGTTGTTACAGGTTGGGTGAAGGTGGAGAGAAAACAAGCGACTGACTGGGTTTTGATATGAAGGGCGTCGAAAGCAGGGCAGGGCAGGGCAGGGCAGGCAGCCGACGCGCACGACTCACCCACTTTTCTATTGTGAGACAGCAAGACAGTGACGGGGCAGGAGTCCGACGAAATCCTGCCCTGCCTTGCCTTGCCAGACGCGTAAGATGGCAGAAAAATTGGAATTGAAGTTGACTGTGCTGGAAGTTTCCCAGAGTTGTGATTCACCCAGTTTCTTGCCCCTTCAACCCTTGCAATCGAGCCTCACCATCCACCCACGCTTCACCTGGCGAAACAAAGCTACCCCTAGGGCGCCGGCCCTGCACGGCCACGTCCTCGCGTAGCCGTCAGTACGTACAGGAAGCTGTGCGTTTTGTTGCTCTGCTCTTGCTTGCATCCATGTCCATCCAATGATCCGCCCGTCAGGATTGGGGTCGTCCAAGCGCCGCGTTACAGGCCATACCTGAACGGTGCCTGTCAACCCTCAAACCGACCGGCATCTTAGGGCCCAACCGACATCACGCCAAGAGTCTTCTCTGCGTGTGTTCGCTTGCCTACATACTTACTGTACATACTACTGTAGCTACACTCGTCGGGCCATTCTCCGCCGTTTGCGCGCTCAGATTCCAAGAGAGACCAGAGCGTGCTTTTCCTGCTTGCTCGGACGGGATTTGTGTCTGACCCTGTCAATCACTTACGCGCTTCGGAAGGTGGAGTCCTCCTCCCGCTGCCAGGTACATCTCCTGTTTTTCCTCTTCTCACCAACGGTCGGCTGACGATCAGTACGAACCGGTTCCTGGCGATGATGGCAGAGAAACGGAGTTGACAGGTTTTTGTTCGATGATCCCGGTCAGCTCTGACACGTCGGTACCACACCGCTCAAGCTCGCAACCAACCGTCAAGAGACAGGCCTTTCTTCTTTTGATGAAGCTGCCCTCGCACCGGTGCTTCCCTGCACCACGTTGCAGCGGAGGGAGCTGCGATTGTGGTACGGTGGAGTTCATCCGCCTGAAGCACTTGTGCCTCCACATCTTGATTGTGACCGTTGAACTTCTGGTTCGGGCGTGACAGGGTTTCTGGGCTCGGAAAGCGTCTAGATTCAGCCAAACGGCCGGCTCCACCTTGAAAACGCATGATGGCTACGACGCGGACGCGTCTACTTTACGCAGAGGAATGCCACTTCCATTGAACCTTTTACATATCAGCTACGACCTGGGAAACTTGCGATCAATCGAGCCACACGGCGTGACCAGAAATGCGGGACATACATGGTGCAAGTGCAAATAAAGTCGGAATTGCAGGCGGGATCCCGGTCTGTGACAGCGGCTGCAACCAGACTTGCACAGAGTGCTGACCGATCGACACACCACTCAGGCACTCAACTGGCTATCAACTGTGACAACTAGGTACGTATCCACCCGGGGGATCTTCACTTCCAATCGTCCTTCGCTTGCTGCCCAAAAATAGTACTCAGAAGCAGTTCTTCTCGCTGCCCTTTCTCACATCGTCGGATCAGAAGCCGGCGGACCTTGCACAACAAGGCAAAACCACTATCGATGTCCAGCATGACTCGGCTGGGCCAGAAGTATAATGTAGGTACATACAGCAAGCAAAAGAAACAGGGAAGGAGGCCCAGTAACTCAAACGGCCCAACCAGGTCTACCGTTGGTGGAGGAGTCGCCATGCCGTCCTCATCATCCCGCAAAACCCGCTGCACAGAGCAAGCCCTCCAACCCCCCTGTTTCAAAAACCTGCACCGGGCCGCTAGACCGGCCCTTTTTATTTACTATCGGGGCACCTACTGTACATTCCGTCACCTTTTCCACGCCTCAGAATGTCTTGCAATAATAATCCCGTGATCCTACCGCGGGTATCACTGACGCAATGACACAGAGGTCCATGCTTCGAAATGTGTGTGTGTGTGTGTGTGTGTGTGTGTGTGCCCAAGATGTTTTTGCGCATAGGTAGTTGCAAAAAGGGAGGCACCAATATTCCGGTCGCAGGGTACGTATGCTGGTGAACTAGATCTCAATGTGTGATGAGATCCGTGCCATGGGAACGGACACGTTGTCAACTTTTGTCCGCGACTGGCGCCGGTCGTGGGATTCTGGCCTCACCCGGGCACACGAAACGTGGCGACGCGTTTCGCTTCGGCATTTCGCTTGACGCGGATTAGATGAATGACGTCTTTGGGCATCCCGATGGCATCAGAGAAGGCAGACTCATGCTGGCGCAATGCTGGGAGCCAACCTCCTTCGGAACCAGCTTGCTTTACATCATCACTCGGCAGATGCATGCGGTCAGTTTCTCAAGTGTCCGAGATAGATACTTTTGAGGCTACCAGCACAAGAGCCTCGTGGTTTGTTTTCTTTCGCACTTGCTTAGGAACCCGATACAAGACAATTTGAAACGAGAGTCATTATTGATAAGTTCGCTTAAGGCGCGTAGATGATGCCTGTCCAAGTCCCCTATTTCTAGCCATTTCAATTATTCGTTATAAACGCCCCTATATGTACACCAGATCCGACGTCCGCCTCTTACATGTTCTCCAACTCCGTGTCGATCTGTCTGTCCATAAATTCTTTCTTCTCGCCAGTCAAGGTGGTGCCGAGGCTCTGCTCGACCAGCGACCGCACCTGCTTCTTGGTGACCGTGTCCAAGTCAACTTCTTGCAGACACGCTCTGATGGCGTGAGTGATCTCAATGTCGTCCACCTCTCGGATCTGAGGGGCGTTCATGTCGAGAATACTCATCCGGCTATGGCTCCTGCTCAGAGGGCTCTTTGACCGTCCTATACCTTCGGGCGAGCCCATGCTAAGAAGGTTGTCGTGGCTGGAAAGTGCCCTTGATTGCCGCTGGGCGTAGTTTGGCGCGTCATGGTAAGGCGA
Organism: Cyanodermella asteris; assembly: GCA_900618795.1. NCBI lineage: Eukaryota > Fungi > Ascomycota > Lecanoromycetes > Ostropales > Stictidaceae > Cyanodermella > Cyanodermella asteris. Next base: position 3,113,340 of record UYJD01000001.1, read on the forward strand.
GCTCGATCGATTGCCTCCAACCAGATCGTGGCTAGAGACCTGTCGCGATTGTCTCTGGGCGTATTGAGGAGCATCAGTGAACCGAGTGAAACTGCTCATTCGGCTCTGGCTGCGCGGCATGTCCTGGCCGTGGAAAGCGGCAGGAGATTGGGGTGGAATAAATGCTTGCGACCCTGGATGATGTTGCATGCCGGTAAGGACGGTGGTGGCAGGACGGACGGTGCTGTAAGTAGTTCTCATATCGTCCATTTCGTACGCATTGTCCGTGTATGGGCCATCCACGTAGCCCATCTTCTCTGAGCCGTCCATATATTCTCCGCGGCGGCCAGGCAATCCGTTTGAGGCAGCATAGTCGTCCCATCGTTGCAGAGGAATGCTTCGAGGATCAAAGCCTTCCTCGTCGGAGCTGGCAATGATCTTCTTGTTGCCCTTCTCCTCGATGACGACACGAGTGGAACCCCACGAAAAGTCGTCTTGCTTCCAGAAAGAGTAGACGGGCAGGATAAAGTTGAAGACGGGGAAAGCCAATAGATAGATAATCATCCAGCCGATGTGCTGCCACTGTCGTTTGAGGATGAAGATGATCGCCTGAAGACCATACACAGCAGCCAACATGATGATGGAAATGAGCGGGAAGGCTCCCGTGTGGCTTGCTGCAGTGTAGATCAGGAAGACGATGTAGGCGCAGGTGGCGGGCAAGATGATGGTACCGAACAAGTCAACAAAAACGACGAACCTCATGCTAAAGCAGCAGAAGCCGCAAAGATCTCGAAGCCACATGAGTTCGACCAAGTTGTGAATGGTGGAGTTGATCCAGCGACGGCGTTGAGAGAGCAAGACACCCCATGTTTCTGGCGCGGCCGTAGCTGCATATGCATCCGGAATGAATTTGTAGGACATGTTCGGGAAGTGCTTGGTCATCAGCGTGGTCAAGTAACGATCCTCACCCAGCGAAAGGAGATTCTTCTTGTGCAGAGTATCGACGTTGCCAACCGAGTATTCAGAAATGACCTTGTCAGAAACGATGAGCGGGCGGCCTTTGTCGACTGTCCGTAGACGGTACATGCAGAAACTAGGACTTGTTAGCAAGGCAATTATACCGCAAGGTTCTGACTTACCATCCGGGAAGACAGGTAACGGATCCGAACAAACTCTCGAAAGCCTTGGCTAAATGATGAGAGATGAAGTATTCGTAGACCTGTATCATAGTCCACCAGGTCCGGCCCTCGTTTTCAAGGTTGGTTTCGCCACAGATACCTGCGATCTTGGAATCGTTCGCACAAGCAGCCACCAGTCGAGTCAGAGAATCCTCGCGGACACTTGTATCGGCGTCGACCATAAGCAGGTACTCGTACAATTCGGGATCAACGCCAATGATATTGTTGATCTGGTGGAACATCTCAAGTTCGAGGGGACTCATAGCGCTGCGATGGTGAACACGGTTGAGGAAGCTCATGAGCAAGATCTGACTATCACGTTTGCCACGGTTACCTGGTTTTCCTTTGCTTTGTTCGCTTTCCTTGCCGACTTTGACGACAACCAGGTATGGAACCACGTTGCCTTCGAATTCGTAGAGACCACTGTAAACTTTGCCGTAGTTGAGCTGTTGGCTGCCCTGTCCAACTGAGCGGAAGGGCAGGGCTGGAGGATCAATCTTCGGGTCGACGCCTAGGATATCTAGGACAATCTTCGGGGTCGGCCGATCGTTGCCTCCACCAACAACCATACCATCGCAAATGACACAGAGAAGCTTGCGCTTGTTGTCGTATTGCAAGGCAGTCAGGGAGTCCAGACCCTTACGCAAATGCTCTTCACCTTCCGTATAAGCCGGGATTTGACAAATGACGAACTTGTCCTGAGGAGATGGCATGCGCTTAGAGCCAAATCGCAGGGCAGCGAAGAACTTGATCAGAATGACAGCAGCGAGAATGCAGGTCACCGATAGGAGGATGTAAAAACTGGCCTGACACTGAGGATCACCACGAAAGTCAGGTATACCCTTGCAGAAGAGGTTATTCAGACAGTCCATCGAGTCGGTAAAGTTCGATGAGTGTCCCCACTTGTCGCTGAGATCTTCACCCTGATTGGATTGAATCAACTCGACTACATCAGTGGGAAGGAACTGGTATCGCGGATCGCTCTTATGTGCCGTGTTCACATTGTAGAAATAATCTGTTAGGTCGTAAACTTTTCCGTGCAAAATGAACCATGGAATGTTGTCATTGGCACCAGTGGTTGAAATGTTCTTCCTGTCCCACACCAGCTCACCCTTGTAGTACTCCTGCAGCTTTGGGTGAATTGTTTCGAAGTAATAATTGGCATTGTCGTGAGACGAAAGCCTAGAATTTGTTTGCAAATAGCCCGATGTGTGGATGCCGGATGGGTCAATGATACTCATGCTTGAGTTGAGCGTAAAGGACATCGTCTTGTCCGTGACGAATCTGGAACATCCGGAAATGAGCGGAATGGGAAAATACGGATCCATATCAGCACCGGCAAATTGAATCATTTGGGCCGTAGTAGTCTGTGATTGTGGATCGCCGTGAGGAATCCTGTAAAACTTGGTCACATCGTAGACTGAGCCTCGGTTGCTGATGTAGAAATCGTCCGATCCCTGGTGCTGGCTGACTTCGCCGCTATTGAAGGCTTTGTCGTAATTGGGACAGAGCAGGCGGCCAAACTCGACGATGAAGAACACGATGGCGCCATTGAGAAGGAAGATCAGGAAAACGAGGACGAATTTCTCCCTCCAAGCTAAGCGGACATCAGGACGCTTCATTCGGCCGATGTAGCGAAGCATGAATGATGGAATCCAGAAGGTGAGTGCCCAAACAAACCCGACCCAAAGTCGGCGGGAGAACTCGACAGGAGCAACTTCGAGGTGCTTCTTTTCGCCCATCTCCGGATCGACTTCATTGTCATAGTCGTTGTCCCAATCGCGACGATCATCGCCTTTGGCGCCCAAGCCATAATCACCAGCCATGGTATTGAACGTTTTGGCCATTGTTGGAGCAACACTCTTTGGCCTGGCCTCGGGAACTTCGTCGAAGGCTGACTGACTTCGGGCAAGGTTGAGGTTGCTGTCAAATGGATTTTCCTGGTGCATGCCAGGCACTGGCGGGAAGAAGCCACTGCCGTTCATTGGTGTTGCTGATGAATAGCCTGTGTCCATGCCACCTGCGCTGGCTTTGAGGTCGAGCATGCTCTCGGCTTCCCACCAAGCACCTTCACGAATCCAGACTCTTTCATGGCCAAGAATTACATCACCATTGCTCCATCCACGTTCAATGATCCACGTTTCGACGCCTTCTCGGCCGTCTTGACAGCCCAGCGGCGCGTATCGACTGGCAAATTCATCGATATCAAAATCAGAAGTGAAGTCAAGGACCCTGTGACGACGGTTGGACCATTCAGGCAGTCTCCACGCACGCAGCTGTCGAGATACGGTTCCAGCCGACCAAGCACTAGGCAAAGACGCTAGCTTGGCGGGACTGTCGTCAGTAGGATGCAGGCTGAGGTGGAACCAGACTCGGCTGCTTCCGAGGACATGGCTCAGGTCGAACCTGCCATGCTTGCCTACAAGAACACCATCACCAGGGACTGGGTACAAGATTTGATGTAGAATGGACCCGTCCTCGGCTTCCACACCAACCTTTTCCAGGACGCCCTGGCGATGGTCGAGCTCACGATCCCAGTCTCTGGTCGAACCGCTGGAAGGACCGAGCTCATGGCCGACCTGCTGTATGGCAGCATCCATTTCCTTGAGCACCGATCCGCCAGCTGGTGGTACTTCGACTCCATCAGCTTTCATCTCTTGATTGATGCCCTGGGTGTCATCGAAGACGGCTCTCATAGCAACTGCCTTGCCAAGATCTGAATTGGGAATGTCGACGACGGTAATAGTGACAGTATCCTCAATTTCTGATGCTTGCGGTGTCATGATGCGTCCATTGCCGTCATCGAAAACATTGCCCTTGGTCTCGGCGTGAATGGCCTTGTTGGCTTTTTGCACCACCCAGTCGACCAAAGCTTCGTATAGGCCTGCAACCAAGATCTCGCGATCCTCGGTAGAGCACTTCCGAGCGAGGACCTCTGGATCAAGATCGAGCAGGTTTGCAACGTCTTCACAAATATCATCCAGATCTTCAGCCTCGATCAGGAATCCGAGTGCATCACCGAGTTTCAAGATGGCAGCTAGGACTGACAGCAAACTACGGTACTCGGCGCCTCGTATGCCGATGGCCTTCAAACTTTCCTTGAAGTCCTCTGCCGCCGCAGCATCGTCCGCAGCAGGAAGATAAGCCGGTGGTGTGTAGGTTTCGGTTTTGCTGAGCAAAGCATAGTTTTGTGGGGCCTTCAAGCCCAGAAATTCGCGCTCCGCTGCAGACGACACCGAAGTGAGGAGATAGTAGAAGGCATCGAAAGCTCGGTAGCCGGACTCTTGTGGTAGATTGAGCAGACCTCGTCCTGTGGCAATACCTGCGGTGCTCAAAGCAATGCTTGCGGTCGAAAGGTCGCCGGCGAAATTGATAGCAATCGAAACAATCAGTGCGCTGTACAGCGGCGTCGAGGCATTCTGAGGCGTGACTGCATGGGTGAAGGCCCGCAAGACCGAGAGGGACGTAATCAGGCTTGAAGGCAGCTCGATGGGTAGGTGATGAAGAAACGGAACCAGCAAAGATGGCGAACAGCGATGCAAAGTTCCCAAAAGAATGCAACCGTCTTCAGCGCGCCGTCTGGCGTGTTCCCAAGCTCTTCTTGCTATTTCGCCATCGATGCAGGGCTGTCCGTTAGCGTCAGGGGAATTCAACCAGGTATTGACGGCAAGTGAAGTTGCGGCGTCGAGCTCGTAACATTGGCCCTGGGTGTATATGGTGTGTAGAGCATTGAGAAGGGTAGTCGTAGAGAGTTGTTGCGTGGCCGGAGCGGCCATGGTGCGCGAAGTGGTGGAAAAGGTGCTCATTCGATTCGCCATTGCGGCAACCGTTGAGACCAGACGGGACGAACGAGCGGCTGGTAGACGTTGATGGGCCGTTTGCAGCTACTACAGTTGCATATTCAACGGCGTAGAGAGTATGCAGACGCCAATATCGTAAGATCGTAATCGTCGTTTGTCCGTGTGGCTGCTGAGAGTATTAGGGGCGAGAATTGACAGCAGAAAACGACCGGGAAAGCTGGCAGCGAAAAGGAGGCCAGCCGGTACTGGAGAAGAGAATATTAGGCGTGTAAAAGCGAGTGACAACGGAAGCGAGAGTCGATGATTTGAACTGGTAGTTTACGCGTGATAGAGGTAGAAGAAAGTCGACGAAGCACGACCATGGCAGAAAGTAGGCTATTGTGGTGGAGAACGGATTCACGCATAGGATCGCACTCGTCTCCGCGTCCTCAAGTCTCACGCAGGCAATCGGTGGGTCGCGCTAAGACTCTACTTTTCTGCGGCGCCACTGGACCGACGGCCACCTAAATTTGGACTCGACCAGCTGTGTGCCGCCGCTTCCTTCACCTTGCATTTTTGTCTTGCTGCTGTTGGGGCTGAGCTGCTGTCTCTCGCGGGCCAGCTGTGAGATCTGGGAGCGCAACAGTTCTGGCACCATCGTATCCGGCATTCCTTGCATGCATCCGAGCCCAGCCATCCACTGATTTTGCCGCTGCGATACAACGATAAATGCTGCAGCTGTTGCTTCACCTAGCAGGTTACCTGTCGCTGTCAGTGGCTGGTGGCCCTCCCGTGGTTTCCTCTGCTGTGCACCCCGACGGCACTGGTCTTTCAGGATTTGTTTATTATCTTCTCTCCTCATCTTCTTCCGCCTTCCCCGCTCGGCGAACAGTAAAATTCTTGTCACCCAGGAGAGGGCGTGACTCAGGTAAGGATACTTGGACTGTCCTGTCGGCGTGTGGCCTCTTGGCATAGCATGGGGGAACGATCAGGGGCTGTCAAAGCGAATATCGGCTGTGTCATTGGCTGCTTGGACAGGGTACGTGACTGTGAGACTGGCTGAGATCATTGCTGAGACATGCTCAGCGGCACATGCTTGCCAGCTTGTGGGACGTTGTAGGTGCCAACATCGGCGACGTCGCCATCATAGGCTCGGACGGGTGGCCAAACAGCGAGATGCAGAGAGTGGATGCGATGACAAGCACAGCGATGGATTGAGTCGGGTCGCTCGTGAATGCTGCCGGATCGACCAGGATGGCGGGAGAGGCGGGCTGTTGGCAAAAGCTGGGATACGAAGAAGAGTGAGACGGAAATAGCAGGCGGCGCACAGGATTGGCGCATCCGCCGCTGAGCCAAGTTGGCGGATGTGCACTCAACTTTCTGCTCGCCGTCCTGGTCTGCCGCGACGCTAGTTTGGCCGCTTCATGCTTGCTTTCTTCTTGCATCTAGCCATCATTCTCGCTGTTCCACGTCTCCCTTCTCCCTCAACTCGCGACTGCTGTTGTGTCTCTACCTTCGTTTATGTTTCAACGGCTATACTCTAATTCAACCGTCGCTCGCTTATCCTCTTGCCGACCCCTGACACGAACACCCGCCATTCGAGGCCAACCACTTTATCCGCCACCTTTGGGCCAATCTTCGTCTCCCTACACGTCCAGCTATATTCAGACAACTCCTGTCTGGTTGACCTGGAAGACATCGGGCCAGCATGGCCGGCGTCAAGGGCTCAGGCCCCAATTCTTCGTACTCTCAGGCTTCGCTTCCCGCCTTGCCTGCTCATTTGCAGAACGATACACAATTGACTGCTCACCTCGCCTCTCGTTACCACGTCTCCCTACCTACGGCTAGATTGTCAGGCCAGGGCCTTATTTCAATCAACACTTACATTTCGTCCCAGAAAGGTCCTAATGGAGGCAAAGAAGGCAGCGCCATGGGCGAGTGTGAGGCTCTGGCCTCGCAGGCCTGGTCGAGGATGGGTTCAAGAGGCGAGAACCAGAGCATCATATTCCTCGGTGAAAGCGGTGCTGGCAAAACCACCCTCCGTGCGCACACTCTGTCAGCGCTCCTCAATTTCAGCTCGACCCCTCTGAGCACAAAGATTTCTCTGGCTTCATTCGTTTTCGATACTCTGACCTCGACAAAGTCCAATACGACCCCGGTCGCGTCCAAGGCTGGCTTGTACCTCGAATTGCAGTATGACAGCAGTACCAACCCAACGCTTGTGGGCGGCAAACTGCTTGATCACCGTCTCGAGAGAAGCAGAATCGCAAGCGTGCCGACAGGCGAGCGCTCTTTCCACATCCTTTACTACCTTCTAGCTGGTACAAGTCCTGCTGAAAGGGATCATCTGGGTCTCGACGCGCCCGGTGTAATCACCGATTCGGGCATCACAAACAGACGTGCCAGCGGAGTGATTGGAAGCAAGAGGTGGAGATATCTTGGCCATGTCTCTCAGCTAAAGGTCGGCATCAACGATGCCGAAGGCTTCCAACACTTCAAAACGGCTCTCAGAAAGCTTGAATTCCCTCGCTCGGATATCGCCGAGATATGCCAGATCCTGGCTTCTATACTGCATCTTGGCCAGCTCGAATTCATGACTGATCAGGATACCACGCCAACTGCGGACGAGAGCGGCGGCTACAGCCACGAGGGGGGTGAGGAAGTTACTGTCGTGAGGAACAGAGATGTTCTGGAGATAATTGCCGCTTTCCTCGGTCTCAGTGTGGACGAACTCGAAACAAGCCTTCGCTACAAGACCAAGACAATTCACCGCGAGCGGGTCACCGTCATGCTCGACCCCAAAGGCGCCCGAGACAATGCAGACGAACTAGCAAGGTCTCTATATTCGTTGCTCGTCGCATTCATCGTTGAAAAGATGAATCAAAGGTTGTGTGCTGGAGACGACGCCATCGCAAACACTATCAGTATGGTCGATTTCCCAGGTTTCGCGCCATCAGCTTCAACGGGCTCAGCTCTTGACCAGCTTTTGAATAATGCAGCAAACGAATCTTTATACAACATCTGTCTTCAGAACTTCTTCGAGCGCCAAGCAGATCTCTTGGAGTCCGAAGAGGTGTCTGTAGCTGCAACTTCGTATTTCGACAACTCGGACGCTGTCAAAGGCCTCCTGAAGCCTGGAAACGGCCTCCTCAGCATTCTAGACGATCAGACTCGTCGCAACAAGACCGACGACCAGTTCCTTGAGAGCGCCCGTAAGCGCTTTGAGGGCAAGAACCCAGCGATCAGCGTCGAGAGCTCAGAGATCGTCAAACCAGGCCATAACTTCAAGACTCGTAACACGGCTGCCACCTTCACAGTCAGACACTTCGCTGGCGAGGTCGACTACGCCGTGGACGGCCTCATCGAAGCAAACGGAGAGGTCATTAGCGGAGATATGATGAATCTGATACGCGGCACCAGAAGCGACTTTGTTCAGGCACTTTTCGGACAGGAAGCTTTGAACACTGTCATGCACCCGCAGGAAAAGACTGCTGTCATGTCTGCTCAAGTTAGCAGCAAACCTCTGCGAATGCCCAGCATGGCCAGGCGAAAGGGTGAACGTCCAGATCTGTCCAACCGGACTCGCAACAGGAAAACTGCCAACGTCACCGAGGAGGAAGTGGGCTCCGACGGCCTGACTGGTTCAAACGGCAGAAAAGGCCCAAAGGCATCAGACGTAGGAGCTTCCGGTCAATACCTGGCTGCGCTCCAAAATATCCGACAATCTGTCACTGGCAGCAGCACCAATAACTATTTCGTGTTTTGCTTGAAGCCGAATGATCGCCGCATCGCTAACCAATTCGACAGCAAATGCGTGCGCACCCAAGTTCAGACCTTCGGCATTGCCGAGATCAGCCAAAGGTTGAGAACCGCCGACTTTGGTATTTTCCTTCCCTTTGGTGAGTTCTTGGGCCTCGCTGGCGGCGAGAACATTCTGGTTGGCAGTGAGCGCGAAAAAGCCGAGGCCGTTCTCCAAGAGAAACAATGGCCAGGCAATGAGGCTCGTGTCGGTACTACTGGACTATTCTTGAGCGAACGGTGCTGGGCAAGCATTGCTCAGACCGATGGCGAGGCTGGGCACAGTTATCCCGGCATACCGCGCTCTGATGTGGGTATGCTTATGGCCGGTATGCACTCTGGAGAGCAGAGTCCCAACAGTCATGGAGCCTATATCTATGGTGACGAGACTAAAGGAGGCTTCTACCAAAACACACACGACATCGATGCCATGTCCGAAGCTGGGAAATCTGGACTCCATGGCGACATGTTCCATAACTTCGAGACTCGCGAGCAGATGGCCGAGCGAAGCAACGAGAAGAAGCTGGAGGAGGTCGAAGACGTCGTCACCTCAGGTTCCCGAAAGCGATGGATGTTCTTCGTTTGGGTCTTGACATGGTGGGTGCCGGACATTTTCGTGAAGTGGTTCGGACGCATCAAACGAAAGGACGTACGGATTGCATGGCGAGAGAAGCTGGCCATCAACATCATGATCTGGCTCAGCTGTGGCTTCGTCGTTTTCTTCATCCTTATCTTTCCGCAGCTCATTTGTCCCACTCAGCACGTGTACAGAGGCGGAGAGTTGACAGGCGCTACCGGCAAAGACGGCAACTCGGCTTTGATTGCAATTCGTGGCATGGTCTTCGACTTGGACGCATTCGCCCCCCGGCACTATCCTGGCAGCAACATCATTCCGACCAAGTCAATCATGAACTACGCCGGTCTTGATGCTACCAAGCTCTTCCCCGTCCAGGTCTCTTCATTGTGTACTGACAAGGACGGCAACGGCCTCGACTTTCAGGTAACCCTGCAGTGCACTGGTTCGAATGTCACAGGCTACGCTGCCGTGCTTTCCGATCAGGACATGAACTCCCAGTACCACGACTTCCGATACTCGTCCAACGACAGCCGACCTGACTGGTTTTCCGAGCAGATGACAATGATGAAGACGAATTACAAAAAGGGCACCGTTGGCTATACCACGAAAGATATCTCCCAACTTGCCGATAAACAAAGCAAGCAGATTGCTATGATCAACAAGCGAGTCTACGACATGACTGACTACATAAACGGTTGCGCTCAGTGCCGGACGAATACGGGCCCGAGCGATTGCAACGGCGACGCCTCCAAAAAGCGCTTTTTTGATTCCGCGGTTGAGGATATCTTCCAACAGAAGGCTGGCCAAGACGTCACTAAGGACTGGAACGCTCTCAAATACACGACTACCCAAAAGAGGAACATCATGCGTTGCATGGACAATATTTTCTACGTCGGAGACGAAGACACTCGCCAGTCGCCTCAGTGTTTGTTCGCGCAGTACCTCATCCTTGCAATTTCTATCATTCTGTGTATAGTCATTGGTTTCAAGTTCTTGGCCGCCCTGCAATTCGGCAAGAAAAACGCCCCCGAGAACCTCGACAAGTTCGTCATTTGCCAGGTCCCAGCTTATACCGAGGATGAGGATTCTCTGAGACGTGCCATTGACTCATTCGCCCAGATGAAGTACGACGATAAGCGCAAGCTGCTCGTCGTCATATCTGATGGCATGATCATCGGTCAAGGTAACGACAGGCCTACGCCTCGTATAATTCTGGATATTCTTGGAGTCTCCGAGACCGTCGACCCTGAGCCCCTCAGTTTCGAGTCGCTCGGCGAAGGCCAGAAGCAACACAACATGGGCAAGGTCTACTCCGGTCTATACGAGACGAAAGGTCATATCGTGCCTTTCCTCGTCGTCGTCAAAGTCGGCAAGCCTTCAGAGGTCTCTCGGCCAGGAAATCGCGGTAAGCGAGACTCTCAGATGGTCATCATGCGTTTCCTTAACCGGGTCCACTACAATCTCCCAATGAGTCCTCTTGAGCTTGAAATGCATCACCAGATTCGCAACATTATTGGTGTCAATCCGACCTTCTACGAATACCTTTACCAGATCGACGCCGACACCAGTGTTGCTCCGGATTCTTGCACCCGATTTGTGGCAGCGTTCTTGAACGACTCAAAGCTGATTGCTATCTGTGGTGAAACTGCCATCACTAACGCCAAGGCCTCGTTCATCACCATGATTCAAGTCTATGAGTATTGGATTTCGCACAATTTGACAAAAGCATTCGAATCGCTTTTCGGTTCAGTCACTTGTTTGCCGGGATGTTTCACCATGTACCGAATTCGTGCTGCAGAGTCTGGCAAACCGCTTTTTGTCAGCAAAGAGGTCGTTGAAGCATACTCCAATATTCGTGTGGACACGCTGCACATGAAGAACTTGTTGCATCTCGGAGAGGACAGATATCTGACGACGCTGCTCATGAAGTTCCACAGCAAGTATAAGACAAAGTACACCATGCACGCCAAGGCGTGGACCATTGCACCGGACAGCTGGAAGATCTTCCTTTCGCAAAGACGTCGCTGGATCAACAGTACTATCCACAACTTGGTCGAACTTATTCCCATGCAGCAGCTGTGCGGTTTCTGCTGTTTTTCCATGCGTTTCGTTGTCTTCCTGGATCTCCTGTCAACCGTCATCATGCCGGTCACCGTCTTCTATGTTATATACCTGATTGTGCGGACAATTATTCAGCCAAACACGCTCAACTGGGTATCATTCCTCCTCATTGGCGCTGTGTACGGTCTACAAGCTATCATCTTCATTCTGCGTCGCAAGTGGGAGATGATTGGTTGGATGATCCTGTACATCCTGGCCATGCCCGTGTTCTCCCTCGGTCTACCGCTGTATGCCTTCTGGCACATGGACGACTTCAGTTGGGGTAATACGCGTGTGGTCACAGGAGAGAAGGGTCGCAAGGTTGTCGTCACTGATGAAGGCAAATTTGACCCTGACGAGATTCCACGCAAGAAGTGGGAGGAATACCAGGCCGAGCTGTGGGAGGCTCAGACTACAACTCGCGATGATAGATCCGAAATTTCAGGCATTAGTTACGGCACTCGTCACCCTTACGCAGCTTCAGAATATGGTCACACCATGAGCCAGCTTGATATGCCTGGATCAAATCCGTTCGGTACGCGCAATGGCTCCCGAATGTCGTTGGCCGCGTCGGAGATGTTGCCCACGCCAGGATCAGGCTCACACGGAATGGAGATGACAGACTTCCCTGGTGGACCAAGTGACGATCAATTGTTGTCAGAGATCCGAGACATCTTAAGCACAGCAGACTTGATGTCCGTGACGAAGAAGAGCATTAAGCAGGAGTTGGAGCACAGATTTGGGATGAACCTCGACTCCCGTCGGGCCTATATCGGCAGTGGTATGTTGCTGTTCTTGCTCAGCGGAATGAACCCCAGCTAACATGATGCAGCTACCGAGGCAATCCTGTCTGGTCAATTGTAATGATTTGCGAACGTCGTTGAGCCGCCCTCAGCGACGTGTATATGATAGCGTGGCATAGGGGGTGTTGATAAAGGGATACTTGAATGGATAAGGTTTGGGTTATGGCAACCTGCAAACATATAACGGCGCGTGGAGCGAGCTTGGAATTGCTTTGGTGCCATTTTATAACACATGACGATGCAAATCGAAACTCTTCCTCGAAGCCAACGTGCATATGATTGTGCAAAAGCAGGTAGAGATGGCATGGTTGACAAGCCCTCATACTCACCTACCCTTTTGTGCGAAGCGCAGCAGGTGCAAGCGGGTTTTCGGCTCTGACTGCTGTTCATGCGGCGAGCCTGGGGCGGCTGCTGACCTGATGGGGAGCAACAAGCCTCGCCTCCTGCTCCTACACGCCGGACCTTGGTCACCGCACCGCTCCATACATACGTACACTGTTTGCCATCGGCAGCTTGCGACAATTGTACTTCAACCATGCAGTATTGAGTCCTACGGCGTACACCTTCCTCTCCAGCGCATCGCATCGCACCTAATCAGCACGCCTTGTCGCTCCTCATTTTCACCATTTCCCGCCCTCTCACCGCGCCTGGTCGCGCCGCCCACTCGCCATTCCCATTCACCTAAACAGCTTCAACGCTCCAGTCCGCCAAGTTGTCGCCGTCTAACGAAGCTCGCGACGGTTCGTCCGTTCCATATTCGCTCGTTTCCCATCGTCCCGACTTTGGCAAGTCTACCAACCACGCCGAACCCGCCATCGACAATCGTCCTGGGTCCAGCGCGTCGACATCGCTCCGTCCACCACCCTTTTCATCTCTTGATCTCCCGCCACCTTTCTCGGCTGGCGACCAGTCCGAGCACGAACCAAAGCCAGTAACTGCCGATAGCTCCTCGTCCGGCCTCCCGGCATTCACCGCGGTTGCAGGAGTTGGAGAATCTTCTCTTGGTCACGGGCCAAGTACAGCAGAGGCCGAAGTCAAGGCCGCGCTACCTCAGGATCATAAGACTGTTGAAGCAGGGTCGAGCAGTGGAAGCAGAGCTGCTTCGCAAGAGAGAGAACCACCCCCACCATACGAAGAAGAAAGCGATCCTTTACCAAGCTTCTCGTACATCATGGCAGCGGCCGGCGGCGCATCCAGCATCATAACACAGGTGCAGCAGGGTGCTCCTGTTCCTGTCAATACGCTCTCTGGTAAGTGTGGCGTGCCATTTCTGCTAACAGTACTGACACGACGCAGATGGCAACGCTGATGAGCAAATCTCTCTGGATCTGCGAGGGACCCGCTTTACCTTGTCCAGGGATGAGCTGTTGACCTTACCGGAGTTTGTTCTACTGTCTCTATTTCCCAACGGATTGCTACCGGAGAGTCACTTGAATTCTTTCCACAAAGGCGATTCTGTATATCCGGTGGATTATGATCCAGTTTCCTTGCAGTTTATGCTAGAGTTTTTCCGCAACGTTGCTTCCACTATACCCAGCAGCACATCTTCGCCGACTACATCCCCCGCAGATGTGGCGCAAGGAGCCACCATCGAACCCCCAATTCCAGGCTCCGCACGGGATATGCTTCAAGACCGAGCAGGAATTATCGTTTTGAGAGAGGACCTCGACTTTTACGTGATCCCGCCAAAGGCGGAGATATCACCAGATGACATGATTGAGGTCAAGCGTGCCGCTGGCCGGGCGTTATTGAAGCAGAACGGCATCTTCAGCGGTCTCAGGAGAAGCGAAGATACCGGAACCACCGAGCAGCACCTGATCGAGATGCTTACTGCGGGGTGAGTCTAACAACTTACCTGATCGAATTCTGGCTGACTTTGACAGCGGTTTCAACCATGACGACACCTGGGGCCACCGTGCTGGCGAGCCTAGCAAGGCCGTGATATGCTCTTTAGCATTGGCTCGTCTACGAACAGACTCTAGGAGTGACGGTCCCAACGGAACTACAGGTGCAAGTGTCGGTATGGCGCAGAAGCTGCTTTTGTTCTGGCGAAAACCGGCGAGAAGGTGCTGGTGGGAAGGGGTCGAGCTTGACGACGTTGAGGGTGTTTCGGGAAAGCTGAAGGTCTGGATCCGCAGGGTTTGGACCCTGGAGATGGTAAGTGGAGTGGTCCAGAGGAATGACAACCTGCTAACACTACATACAGAGCGTGATCGGTTTGCGCGATACTTAATGGTTCGGTAATGTTCGTTTGTTGAGCAAAAATGTCGGAAGGGGAGGGAAGAGATCAGAAGATGCGGTATGGCATGAGTTGCCGTTACGCCACGTCCTTCGCTGCACATATTTCATTGCCGTTGTGAAAATGGAGATGCTCCTAGAGGAGCAGGACATGGCGAATCGATGCTGTCTGTACATGAAAGTCGACTTTACGAGTCCTTGACTACCCATGTCCCAATGCTGGGACCAGTGTAGAAAAGTACGTGTTGCGGTGCGCACTTCGATGAGAATCAAGCCTGGATATTCGCATGCTCGCAGACCCGAACAGCAACTCAGACAACAGCAAAGCTGTGTCGGATCAGGCAAGCATTGCACGATCCTTATGAAGCAAAGAAGGTCTTAGTCCAAGAGACTCGTCAAGCGTCTTGGGTTAGAAAGGAGTGACTCGATTGTTGATCGATGTGATCCTGTTGATCAATTTGTGTGAAAGAGCACCCCGGTCCCGACCGGGTCGCTCAGAATTAGGTGAGACGCTGCAGGTGCCGAGTCTGAGCCAAGCTGGGTCACGTAGATTGCATCAGGTTGTTGCATTTGATCACCAAAACCTGACAAAAAGCCCATGGGCCAAGCAACAGTATCTGGATCTGCTCTTTTTTTCAGGACAGGACATCTTGGTGGGGCCTAATCCTCGCTGCGGTCCGCTCGATGCCATCCCAATGATCGTCCCACAAAGCAGCTCTTGAGTGATAATCTAATTGAGGCATCGGCCCAGTGATGAACAATCAACGATGAAAAAACACGGATTTTGTAACCTTATCCCAGGGTCGTCCCCCCACCGTAACCTTAAAATCACAATACGCGTGTCGGCGTATCGGAGTAGTTTCGGTGTGTTGCCTTTCAACGCTCGGTCGGTGCCTTGAGACCTACAAGCCGCACGCGTCAGTGAAATACTCCCATTGCAATCTTCATCGTTTGTTTGATGATCCTTATTCAAAGAAATAATCTCGCTCGAGCTTGCCATAAACCAAATCGGGTGTTTGTATAACGATACTTGCAGAGTCCAGCACCCCGCACCCAATTACTTTTCAAACCGGAAGATAAACGTCGGTGCAATGCATACAAATTCAATCATGGCAACGCAGGTCGACCAGCAGCCTCGTGTGCGTTATGCCACCGAAGATGGTTCGTCCTCTTTCTCTTAGTTTACATGCGCAATTCTTCCGCATTTCACAAAAACCATCCAAGTCGTACAATGTCTCGACGATATATGTAACTGAAGAATAAGATTGAGCGCCGAAGGGAAAGCTGGTACTTTTGACATTTTGTATCCTTTTGTGATTTCTATACCCCTTGCGCCGAGAAATTCTCAAACCCACATTCTCAATCTCGAAAAAAAAAAACAGACGTCCCCGAAATCCTCGCCATGATCCACGAACTTGCCGCCTACGAAAAAGAACCCCCCAGCACCGTGCAAGCCACCGTCGAAAGCCTCAAATTGACGCTGACGTTCCCGCCCTTTTCCTCCGCGTCCGGGTATGCCAAGACCCTCCTCGTCTTCCCGCCCACCTTCGGTTCCGGCACCGCCGAACCACCCGCGAAACCGGCCGGCATGGCAATGTTCTTCCACAACTACAGCACCTGGCGGGCGGCGCCCGGCGTGTACCTCGAAGACTTGTTCGTGAGGCCGGAACACCGGGGAAAGGGGTACGGGACGGTGTTGTTGAGGGAGTTGGCGAGGGTGGTGAAGGAGGTGGGCGGTGCGCGTTTGGAGTGGAGCGTGCTGAAGTGGAATACGCCGAGTATCGACTTTTATGTGGGGAAGAGTGTGGGGGCGACGAGGATGGAGGAGTGGGTGGGGATGAGGGTTGATGGCGAGGCGTTGGAGAGGTTGGCGGGGAAGTGAGTGAATAAATATGGGAGGTATGGGTTGTGTGAGGGACGGGGTGAGCGTAGGGAGAAAGAAGGGAGGATTTGTCGAAAAGGAGAGAAGGTGGAAAAGGGAGCGAATCTTGTGGTCGTGTGATTGGAGACGGAAGGGTGAGGCACATGGACCTATCTAAAGTCTCGAAAACGTCTCAATTGTAGTCCAAATCTCGGGGTTTGGCTTACGTGACCGGGCCTACAATGTGGATAGACTGCATGACCAAGTCGATGTGTGTGAGTTCATTCAAAAGCTTGATTGTCATCTACAAAGCGATCGTACCTCTTGGAAACGTCTTCGTTTCTATGCTCAATTCGACAAGATACTCCGTTGAGCAATGGGATGAAGCCCGTCCTTGCTCGATACGAGTTTGTCTGAACGTATTAATGCAAATACGACCCCTATACTTATCCGCTCATTGGGCCTTGTGTGGCAACCGGCACCGAATAAGAATAAGACGACCGCTGAGCTGGCAACGATCGAATCTTCGCCACCTTACCACTCAAAGTGAATGTAGTAGACAGCGACGGCTGGTTATCGAATGTAAGCGTGTACGTCCCTGGATGCAATGTCAAGTTTCCATCGACATCCGCATGCGCAAGGCCATCGAGCGTGACCGGCAGGGATGTCACTTTCTTTTTGAGGGGAAACTGAATGTGCTGCTGGCAAGTCCTGTCATTACACCTTTGCATATAAACGCAGACATTCTGGAGCAGTGGAGTGAGATTTATTTGAAAGGAGCTGGTGGCGACGACGTGAGATGGATTCAGCCGGATCAGAGCAGCCATGTCTATCATCAACGCCTGATCTCGTGGCGAACCGCCGAGCTCGGCCACTCTCAGGCTACGGCTGAAAACACACTTGTGGAGATATTCCTCGAATTGCGACCATTTTTCCCATCGACAATCTCTTGATCCTCTCGTGACGATGCCTCAGTCTATCAATGATGGCTTAGACTGGATCTCATGCTCTTCTTGACGCTTGGAGCTCTGATGTTACCCAACAATTCCTTGTCTTCCTTCCCGCACTCTCCTCAAGCTTGAAGTCATCCAGCACAAACATTCGCACCTGGTGGTCCATCAGTGCAATCTTGCCACCTCAACTTACCAATGCTGGCGGATTTTCTCCGCGCTTCTTGAATAAAAACTCTACCGCGCCTCTCAAGCCTTCCTCTAGCCTTGGCACAGACACGTATCCAAGAGCGCGGCGGGCCTTGCTGATATCATAAATATAGTTCCTCGTGGCGTGTTGCACGATAGTTCTGTCGATCTGATTTGGCCGCTTCCTGCCCAACGTAAAGAGCAGATATATAGCCTCTACGGCATTTGCCGGAGCCATGCCCAGCCAAGTCGTAATGACCTTAACATCCTCGGATCTCGTTGTGTCTCCAGAAAGGCGATAGACCTTGCGCATAAAATTCTAGAAGTGAAGGGGACCGCAATCTGTGATGTTGAAGGCTTCGCCAGCGCCCTTCCCGTTCGCCTGGTCAGGATGGTGCAATAAAAGGGCGTTACGCATGTGAGCATTCACTGCCCCAACGACAGAGAGGGGTCAATCCTGTTGGTGTTGTCGCCTATTTGCAGGTTTTCTTGGCCTCCTTTGACCGCATCCATGAGTTGGGGCACACATTGTCGTTCCCCAGCTCCGTACATCAAGCGTAGCCGCAATACAGCGGTACGAAGGCCGGAGGTATTCTCATTTGCTTCGAGAACCTACTTCTCGGCAATGGCTTTGGTCCAGTAGTATGGTAGACAACCACCACCCATCTTACGCCAGTTAAGGTGTACTTTCCGGCGCAAAGACCGGGGCTGCGGCGTCGATGACGGAAACAGTAGATCGAAAGACAAAGTTTTTGACGCTGTCGACCTTCTCAATGACGGAGAGAAAGCTGTTGGTGCCGGTCACATTGCCACGTTGGAAGACTTTATAGGCGTGTTGAAGTTAGCTGAAGCGGGCGAAGCAACCTGAAAAACCGTCCTAGGTTTGATCTCTGTTAGTAGTGTCAATAGATGGGCTTCATCCGCCAAATCGTAGGCTTTGTATTCGACACCATCTTAGATATTCTCCTTAGGGCCTTTCGACACGACAAGAATAGGTCCTTATTCGGACTTCTTCAACAGCTCGCGAACGAGATTTGAGCCGAGGAACCCACAACCGCCAGTCACCAAAGTTGGACCCAAAGATGAGGGACGAATGGCCTGCGGAACTCGATCCAAGAGGAAGAGCTGGGAGGCCGCAGAGCTGATCTCTGGAGTTCCAGAAGACGCTAGAAAGGTCTTACGTATGCAGTAAGATCTTGTTCAACGAGCTTCAAAATGCGGACATCAGGGTCTTCACGTCGCTTGGATGCGAACCATGTTCAGGACGCGCAGATGGCAATCAATTATGGATCAGACTCAGGAATATACCATGATCCATGCCCGAATCTGGAGTCATGATGGGTCAAGTGAACAGCTGTGCGACAAAGCCACACGGCAGGCCTCTTGCGCCTTGTTTACTCACCACAGATGAATGTCTTGCACCCAGGAAGAGACCTGCAACCCTGCAATCACTAACACTGGAACTGTCTGATGCATTCCTATCCATTTCGATGCGTAAGCCGCCGCTGTATCTTCCAAAGTCTGGATAGGACTTTCAGACCAAGTCAACCACATCCACCTCTCGGGATCTGCGATCTAGGGGCGTGGCCTAGGAACATCTTTCACATCTGAGTGACCAGGCGTGGATCCCATGCCCGATGATTGCCCTGCTCTTGCATCCGCATACTAGCATGAGCATTCCAATATTCGGGGGTTGAAAGAAGGCCAGAAATGAACTTCTCAAAGTGTCGGAAATGGCTTTCGTACCGCCTATAAGGTGACGTAAGCGGTATTTCAGCTTGAACGCCTCGGCACCATTTTGCTTGCTGCAGTCTCCGGCCTTCATACTCGAAACCCATTGCATCGCATTGAAACATCAAATCCTGGGGTCCCGACAGGCAAAAGCACCTATATCCCAGTAATCCACGCGACAATGTCGTCCCGGACAGCCTACGCCCGCCTCCTACCTCGCACCTTGAGACAGCTCCCTCTCCGAGCAGCTCCACGAACCTCAATCGCATCACGAAGCAGCAGCATCCCCCTCCAGCCAACACCCAGACTCCCCTTCACACAATCCCGAAGCCTCTCCTCGACTCCACACCACACCAAACAAGCCCCCAGCGCCACCTCCGAAGCCGACCTCGCCCCGGACATCAAACCCTACGACTTCGCAGCCATCTCCTCCCTCGTCTCCTCGCCGGACCCCTCGCGCATCATAATCGACGTCCGAGAACCCGCCGAACTACGGCAGTCCGGGCGCGTGCCGGGCGCACAAAACGTGCCGATCAACAGCGCACCCGACGGGCTGTTCCTTCCCGCGGAAGAGTTTGAGGATCGGTTCGGGTTCGAGAAGCCGGCAGCGGATACGGAGGTGGTGTTCTACTGCAAGGCGGGCGTGAGGAGTCGGGCGGCGGCGAGGGTGGCGAAGATGGCTGGGTGGCGGAAGGTTGGGGAGTATCCGGGGAGTTGGATGGATTGGGAGAAGAATGGTGGTGAGATTGAGAAGTAGAGAACCATGGGCGTAGGGTAGGCCTCTGGGTATATAGGACGTTCGTGTACTGGAGTAACGGCAAAGACGACGAAGGATTCTTGACGCCTTTTCGTAATTGTGACAGTGCCATTCCTTAGCTTTTTGATCTTGGGGATCAAGTGGTATGGCTAGGTCCTCTTGCTACGCTCCGGCATGGCTGGCGTCACAACGCAAGTGGAAAGGGGTACTGTCGGGAATATATTGATTCAATCTACCACAATATCTACTTGGCGGCGATTTGTTGCGACTACACCAACAGGTATTCGAAATTTATCACGTACATAAATACACA
This sequence comes from Cyanodermella asteris, assembly GCA_900618795.1. Classification (NCBI taxonomy): domain Eukaryota; kingdom Fungi; phylum Ascomycota; class Lecanoromycetes; order Ostropales; family Stictidaceae; genus Cyanodermella; species Cyanodermella asteris. The sequence continues at coordinate 3,133,593 of UYJD01000001.1, forward strand.
GAGAAAGTGCTCCGGGTGCATCTAGCAGACTACCCAGCATCTCGTCCTAACCTCTCCAAATTTAACCGGACGGGCCTCGGCAGGAAGATCAAGCTGGTCAAGCATCAGATTCAGCCGTACTCAGATGGCAGCGCGATGTGCTGGTTGACTTGGTCGGTTGAGCCCAAGGACCCGGAGACGCCTGGGTGGGAGTGGACGAATATCTATGCGTTTAGTTTGCCAATGGGAGAGGGGGCCGAGCTTGCTGAGAAGGGGTAGTCGGGGTTTGTTGTTACGTTAGTGGTCATGATACCGGGGAGGGGTTGAAGAGACGGCCGGATTTCATGAGCCAGTAAGTTTTGGCGAGCATGGTAGTCGTAATAAGGATGGCGAAGTCGACGGAATGTCCTGATGCTGACCCACTATCTACTATCTTCGATAGGAGTGTCCAGCCGTATGAGCCACTTTAGTTGATCGAATGCCGTTGGTCTTTTGTTGCAGACAGAGGCTGTGTAACCCAGAATGATTTCATCTTATCGCGGTATAATGCCAAAGAGTTTGGATTTGACAGAGTAAGGCCAAAGGAAATTGGATTGAACCCGGCCTTGTCTTTGTCGGTCTGGAACTGCTGGTCAGTTGAGCACCATGAACCACGAACCGGACACACAGGAACGACCAGCCTCTTCGGAGATGGTCCTATTGGCCCCGAGCAGACCATCTGCACAGGCAAAGGTAAGAGTGGAGAAATAGAGCCAATGAAAATCGAAAATAAATCAGAACATTATCTCCAGCCTTTCCACGCGAGACAAGCATGCGATTTGAGCGGCTCGAAATTCTATCATGCGGGAAGCGCAAAGTCTCGGGAATTTGGAAATTGATGCTGAAAATCAATGCAAGATGTGATTTCCCTGGGTGCGGAATCGATATCCGGCCCAGACATGCAAGGTATGCAAGAGAGTCCAGTCTCATTTGCACTTGCAGGAACAAAGTCCTTGGCTTGGCAACGTTGCCCTCCCGCAGTTGCGATGTCAAGTTTTCTGTCCCATCGTGAACTGAAATCAGTCACTATCTTGATTTGACATCTGCCTTCATTTTGATCCAGGATCAGTCATCGTCTTTATACAATGTCTGTTATCAGCTGAATCTTGAACCGGTGGTCATCATGATTTGACCTCTATCGTGGCCGTTTTCCGGGCGAGGCGACTGGAGACACGCGTGGCGACGTTTGATTGCGATCTGCACATGTGGCACTCAAACACATGCATCAACAACCTGACTCTGAGGTCGGACAGTGACAACCTTGGTCAACACAAAGCCTGGGAGCGGTACAGCGGTTAGGGTTCACTGATAGCCTGTAGCGCGCCGCCAATCGACGGAATTGATCTTGCGGTATTTTGAAGCTGCACTTGGGCACAATTATTCCTCCGAAAGTGACATGTCAGAGGTCATCAGCCATCCACGAACAGATGATGGAAAATTTTCAGAGGCGAAAAAGAGTGCTGTGGGTAAGCTTCACTCTTCGCGGCACCGTTGCAAAGCAAAATGGTGAAATCAAAAAGGTTTCTGTCGCATAGACTCTCGGCAGCGGCGCGTTGGTTCGTTAGTCCGAATTAGACCTTTGGCGATAGGCGTCGATGGCGGCGCTGATTGCGGACGCTACCAAACTTACTACCACGACAGCAATTGTGCCATACCGTAGTACATTATTGACTATGCTGCGGCGGAGTATGCTGTTCGTCAAGTCATGACATTAGAGGGGTAGATACTTGTCAACCATCGCAAGGCCAAGCAAATGCGGCGACGATGTCTTAGTGCGAGCACAGCAGCCGCAAAAGCCTCGATCGGGGAAGGTCGCGATATGTGGGCCATAGTGAACAAGTCACAAGCCGACACAAGCAGTTGTATGGTTCAGCCGAAAATCTGCATGAGCTTTGGGCAACAACCGCCCTTGGACAATCCATGGGAGGTGGGATCCAAGAATTCAACTGGCAGCCGTATAACAATCCACCTCGCAGGCTTATAAGGTGTGTGGAGAAGCAAATTCTGACCCGATCTCATCTTTGGCAGAAAATTCTCGCATGTCTGGGCCAAAGCGCGTGGCTTTCGGTGATGCAATGTGCTCGTGAGTCATGCTGGAGCAGGTGTTTCGCAGCACGCATGAATATGCCAGGTGACAGAGTCAGGACGAGTGGCGCTGGTTGAATGTGTTCGACGAGGACGGCATAGATATGACCAAGGTTCGTGATAGGATGGAGGACATTGACTATCGGGGTTGTTCGTCACCGCTGTCGTGGCAGCAAGCTACTGCGACGGTGTGCTGTAAATACGAGGTCGCATATCGGGGCGACGTTACGACACCCGGTTAGGAGTCTCGACCTCGATTGGACTGGTTATCGAGGTCGTATAATCGCTAGCCGTGGGCTCAATGAGGGGCTTGAGAATAAAGCCATGACATGGAGTTGAACGTCCAGAACATCTTGCAGCACCTCGGTCAAGACGTAGTACACGCGTCTTGAACTTTGTGCGATCCATGTATGGCGTACTGTAGAAGAGGAGGCTGAGCGTTCTGGCCGAAAAGGGGAGGAACGCGTGGCCACTGGAAGCCGGCCGGCAGGAGCGAACGGGGATCGCCAGGCACAATGCAGCAGCGCAAACTCAGAAACAGGCAGGCGGTCCAGCCGGAAGCCAGTCTGAGTCGCGCCTTCCTCGTTGCCCGTTAGTCCGCGTTGCTGGCGGCTACGCATTCCAGCAGCCGCAGTTCAAGAAAACAGCCCTCTTTCCTTCACCTTTTCCACTCCTTCAAAGAGCATCACGCCGCCTGTTCATCTGCACAGCCTGCGCTCGCTTTCACGCTCCTTTCACTCCTAGCATACCACCTGTTTGAGATCTACCACGCCATTCATCTCTCCTAGAGCAACCGCAGCGTCTCTTTGACACGTCTCACTGGCTTTTCGCCCCTGTCGTTTAGCGCCACCCGCCGCTGATCAGCCTCGATCAACTGGACGGTAACCGGCTGACGTTTGCAACTTGAAACGTCGCCCATCTCCACTCTGTCGGCCAACTATCCACTCGTAGTATTTCGCATCGAAAAAGGCTCTCGTCAAACTCCCGTTGCCGAACGCTCTTCAGGCACAACTCCGCTCCTTTATTTGCCTGATCCATCCCTGTCGCAGTGCAGTGCGCCCAGTCGAGCGCTTCCGATCCCTGACCCACAGCCAGCAGCCAGAGCGCCGAACACTGTGTGAGTGCCAAATCCAATTCCGCCTGACTCCCCGCTGCGAACCAATTTGGCCCACGGGCCTCCCCTGGCGCTGACTGCGCAGCCCGTTTCTTCTATTGCCCCCCATCCCTTCCCTTCACTTCACTGCTTGTTTTCTCGCGCTTCTTCCTTCTTACAGCACCTCGCCTGCTAACCTCGCTCGCGACAGACACTCTTTGACAGAGCCCTTGCTCACCACAATCATTACAATCAATCGTCAACCGCTTCCCAGCATATTCTCATCGTCTTCAACCCCGGTGGTTTCGAACGCGACACAGGAACGACTGACAACCATTCATTGATCGCAGCGCCAGACTTGCAGACCAACGAGAAAAAAACCACCAAATCGCAATCAAAACGATCACCACACAACACCGTCAAGATGAAGTTCTCTTCCACCGTTGTCGTCGCCTCCTTGGCCTCTACCAGCTTGGCTGCCCACCGTGGTCGTCATGCCCGTTTCCACGCTGAGCGTCATGTCGATTTTGAGCTTCACACCAAGCGTGCGATTGAGGCCAACCCGACTCTGGCCAAGCGCTGCGGTGAGATGATCAACACCACCTACCCGGGCTCCAACACTCCCATGAGCTTCCCCAACTGCTTCCTCTCCTGCGAGAACTCACCCGAGTGCGGTTCTGGCGCTGCTGCCGCCAGCCCGGCTGCTCCGGCTGCTCCAGCTACCTCTGCTGCTGCTGCTGCTCAGCCGGCTCCGGCGACCACCACTGCCGCTGCCAACAACGTCAACGACAAGGTTGCCACCGCCACTTCTGCCGCTGTTGCCAAAGGCCAGGACTCCAAGCCCTCTGCCGCTGCCAGCAGCTCCAGTTCGAGCTCCAACACCGGCTCCACCTCTGGTGGATTCGCTGGTCTTGCTTACACCACGGCCTCGGACATCACTGGCGAGTGGTTGAGCGGCAAGGCCTCGTGGGCTTACAACTGGGGCTACCAATCTGGCGGGCTCGACAGCAAGCTCGAGTACGTGCCCATGTTCCACGACAACAACCAGCGCTCCGGCTTCAAGGGCGCGGGTTTCTCCGGCAACGGTCCTCTCCTCTCGCTCAACGAGCCCGACAAGTTGACTAGCGAGGGTGGTTGCCAGATGACCCCAGAAGATGCTTGCGCCGCCCACAAGGACGCCTTCTCTGGCTACTCCGGCCACAGCATCTCCTCCCCTGCTGTGTCATCTCAGCAAGGTGACCCCACCAAGGGTCTCGGCTGGCTCCAGTCTTTCCACGATGTCTGCTCCGACGCCCAGGTCGACTTTGTTGCCCTCCACTGGTACGGTGCTGGAGGCCAGTCTGGCGAGGCCCAGGGCCAGCTCTTCATGGACTACGTTGATCAGGCCACCCAGGCCGTCGACAAGATGTGGAATGGAAAGCCAATCTGGTTCACCGAGGTCGCCGCCATCCCCGTCACCGACGCCCAGGTCAACGCTGACTTCCTCAACTACGTCATTCCCAAGCTTCAGGGCGGCAGAGTCCAGCGTTTCGCCCCATACATGGTTGGCGCCGGCGGTGCTCTTGGAACTAGCACTCCCAACGCCGCTGGCAAGGTTCTTATCGCTGCTTAGAAGGGCGAAAAACGTCGGCCTACGTTATGAGCGAAGGCTCAGACAATGAAACCTCTTTGCGACCTTGTTATTTTCTGCTTCTTGTATTTCAACTTCGGGATGAAGCGACGGCGTACTGAGTGATCGGGAATACCCCACGGGACATTGTATGGACAGGTGAAACATAGACCGGCAGCATGTGGCCTGCCAGGCTGTTGGCTAAGTGGGAACATGGCACGGAATGCAGAACCCCGCAAACCGGATACATATTGAATGGATGCATCTGAATACCTTGATCGTGTTCCGGACCATGAACTGATTAGACTTATGTACGTCGCACTTGGATCTGTGCCATGCATACCCGACGGGATGCGCAAGCTTCGCTTCATCTGATTTTGAACTTTGTATGGAACTGTTTCGAGACAACGATCACCAGTTGATAACGAATGATATGAACGTACCATGACTGCAAACATTGCCTCAGCTTAAAGCCCTCGAGCTTCTTGTGCCAGCCCGAAGTGCGAGATAGCTGTGCAAGCAGTTAACAGAATAAGCTTCATGAAACATCGGATCACGTGTAATTCTCTCAAGCACGACACATTCGTCTTTGATCGTGCCACGACATGCTCTGAGACGCCATTTCGCTTCGTGTAACTGCACGATCTCCCTGCGTAGCTTGCAATGAAGCTGTTCATGTGCTTATCTCGCACCGTAGCGATTAACTGCAAGAGGCTGAGGTGGCGGCATTTCGAGCGGAACAAAGGGGTGTTATGACTAAGCGTGTTCCTTTACACATCATGCCGTTTGGATGATTTGTTCTTAAGATAGAAAGCGTTCCGAGCAAGAGCCTCACGAGGGCAAAGACGTGCTTGATTCACCTTCACTGTTGGTGCAAACCCTGCGACTCCATGTGCTGATACAGTTGTGGCTCGCGTTCAAGGTTTGACGCATGCTTTTCAGTTGCATTCTCGAGTCTGCAAGGCACTGCGGGCATATCCTCACATCAGGAGAACGCAATGATGATTGTTTAGATACGTCAATTGATTGAGCTACCAGTGATCGGCCTAGGTAGGCTTCTACTGCCACCAAGCGGTCCCATGCGAAGGTAGTGACGCTGTCCTACATCCGAACATGATTGTCTGTGGGACTCCGTGTCAACCGGAAACACAATACTGATCGACCAGCTGCAGCCGCACACCATGCGGGATTATATGACGCAACGCTTTGCGTTCTTAACGCCCTCAATGACGGGATCTTCCTTCGAACACGAATTGGTAGTCGGCTCTGAAAAACAGTCAGCAGACTGTAACGCGGGCACGGGGTGGTTGACTGTGTAGGCGACCAGTGAAGGTCGGCGTCAAGTCTGAAGGTGTTGCTCGTAGGTCT
>UYJD01000001.1:3139946-3187555 GCA_900618795.1 Cyanodermella asteris
CACAAAGCTCTTCGACTAATCGGCCTGCACCAGAAATTCTCCTACTGTCTTCACAACCTTTTCTCGAAGTCCACCATCCTCGAGATGTGGGAAATGGCCAGCTCCAGCAAAGGTGATCCAACGCACGCGCGGGATCAGCTCGAAGAACGGGACTTGAGTTACATCATGAGAAGTGTCGTACTCCCCGTTGTAGACCAGGGTAGGGGCTGTGATTTGCGGTAGGCGGGGAATACTCGACCAACCGGACAGGGATCCCTTTGGAGCCACCCAGGAGGTCGCATACATCGTGCGATAGACCGTCTTGTCTCCACTGAGATGCTTCCAGGCTGATGCTAGTTCTGGTGGAGGCTCCTTTGCACGGCTCACATGTTTTTTGCCCATGACAGCTAGGACGTCTGTAACAGCGGGGCTTTCCCAGTCGGCGGTTTGCTCGGCTCTGTTGAGTGTCTCCTGCGCATCGAGAGGCAGATCTTGGCGCAAAATCTGGATGCCACGAATGTTCGACTCGAAACTAGCAACCGCGCTCGCTAAAATCAGACGCCGGAGACCCCGTGGACGTCTGCCAGCAAAGTCAGCGGCGAGCATGCCGCCCCAGCTCTGACCGAGAAGGTGATACCCTTCGTCAATCTGCAAAGATTTCAAGAGGTTGTTGAGTTCTGCGATGAACAACTCGACGTTCCAAACCGATTCGTCTCCAGCCGTTTCAGGAAGGTGTGTGGACGAGGCACAGCCAATTTGATCATACAGCACCACTGGGATTCCGTACCGAGGCCAAAGCTGGGCAAAATGTAGGAGATATTCGTGTCCTCCACCAGGCCCTCCATGTAGCATGACTACGGGAATGGCGCCGCTGCTGAGGTCACCGAAGATTTTGAAGTATGTTGAACAGGGTTTATCGATCGAAGAGGGTTTGAATGGGATTGACCCTTCCCGTGAAGGCTGGAGTGCCATTGTAGAGGTTGCGCACTGATTCAGTACTGCCGACTTGCAGCAATGGATCAATCACAGACTGAACAGCAGAGGCAAAGGCTTTTTTTAGGTAAACTTTGTCACTGCAGCTTGGCTGATGGTTTCAATGAACATCAAGTAAGCTGCGAAACTATGGTGTCGACCACAATTGTGGCGGGGTCATGCTTGGTAAGAAAAGCGGATCCTGGTTGATGCCTCGTGATCGTGAGCTGAACTCTCAGATAGGTCTCTAAACTTTCGAACATAGCCTTCGGATTCTGAAGATCATCATGCTCTGATAAGGTAATGCAACCTCACCGTTCCAAGGATGGGTCTGTCTGAAGGGAGCACTAGGATTTCGGCGACAGGACTCGGGCGTTGGTGCACGATGAACGCTATACACACTTAACCGAGGTGGGCCATTCTATTGGACGCTTATTGAAAAATGTATGTCCTGCTCGGAGAATGCTAGTCCTGGCACAAGCGTGTCCGGCAAAACTGATCCGTGTCGCCTGTTTCCAGCCCCCGGTCTCTCACCACACCATGCTTCGATTGGTGAGATTTGCTAACGCAGCCTAGTCGTCGACATGCATGCATTGGGTTGCAGTGACAAATATTGCGGCCACGAGACGCGGAATGGCTAGCTTCTACGACCATTGTGGATGTAAATTTGATACTCCGTTCTCAGAAGCGATCAACGTCGACGATGTTCGCAAGCCAGGACTCCCGTGCCATATTCCTGAAGGGACAATCCCGAAACGACTTATGCTCGACCCACACTCTCACGAATAATAACCTTATAGTCCGGGATGTCCGACATTAGTCCCTTCTCATTCGTGGCCTCGTTCATTCCAACCACTTCTCAGATACCACAACCGCATACCGAACATGTCAAGCGACTCCAGAGAAGGGCTTCTAGCCTGCTCTGGAACTCTAATGGGTTTGTCAGCGATTGCTGTTGGTCTTCGGCTATACGCGCGGAACCAGCAGAATGCGCGGTATATGGCCGATGACTGGACAGTGATCCTCGCTCTGGTATGTCATAGGATATTTCGATGCTGGTGAACGGCTATTGACTCGTGACCTTGTTTAGATAGCTTACATCGGCGCCACAATAACGATCATTATCGGTAAAGGATCCGATTACTCGGGGAAACGAGATTCTGACAGACATACAGCGTGTGCGGAAAAGGGTCTTGGATATTCGCAAAAGTCCTTCAGCCCCGAAGAGCTTGCTATAATGGCAAAGCCTACAGCTTTGGTCTGTTTTTAAACGCATGTTGATCGATCTGGGGCTTACATTATGTAGCTGGAGGTTATTTTCGATATTTTCACGACATCCAGTCTGTCTTGCGTCAAGCTCGGCGCCTTATTTTTTTACCGTCGGGTCTTCTGCGTCGGTGGACCTTCTAGGTGGTTCGATTGGCTGACCATGATCACAATCGTTGTCGTTCTATTGCATCTTGTCGCTTTTCGGTTCCTGACAGGCTTTCAGTGCGGAACACATTTTTCTGCGCTCTGGGACGGATCGTATCTTCAGTACTGCACAATCTCATTCCCATTTCTCTACGGCTTGACAATTTCCGATTTCCTCCTGGATATTTGGATTTTAGCGCTTCCTATACGACCTGTAAGCTGCGCACTGTTTCTGATACGAGATGTGGCGGGAGTCGCTAATATATTCAGATTCTCCGTCTCCATGTCAGTCGAGCGAAAAAATTGTCGATCTTTGGCATCTTTCTTCTGGCTTTTATGTGGGTATTGCCTACCACCTGGACAGGCCATGTGCTAACATTGCCAAAAGCGGACTTGGCGCATCTATCGCGAGAATGGTTGCGTTAATCAAGGACGAGTTGGGCGGCCCAGCCTACCTTGTCCAGACCGATGAAGAGCGTAAGTTTCGGTTCAAGATGTTCCTCGAAGCGACTCTCATTACCTCAAGAGCTGACTGGTGTGTTCATCAAGGCACTTTGACTTCATATGTCTTCTTCGTCATGCTTGAAAGTGGCATGGCACTTGTAGCGGTCAACTTGCCTTCGCTTTGGATGCTTTGCACTTCAGTGCTCCCTGAGCGCATTGTGCGCAGTGTACGTAGCATGGCCTCGCTCTTCTCCACAAGCAATGGTGGATCTGGTGGCGACATTTCCTCGAACATTCGTATGAACAAGCTGGACAGCAATGATCCGTCAGACTCCAGGAAAAGAGACTGCTCAGAAAGAGGCGAATCTCTTGACCCTTCCAGATTGCCAAGCTCAAAATATGCACTACGTCCGGACCTCGAAGCACGATCTTTTGAAGCATCCGCAACACCCGAGCTTCACGATAACATCGGTATGCCGAAGAATGCGATACACGTCCAGCAGACAGTTGAATTGCACCACGGATGAAGACTGCTACGTAACGAGAGAGGTGGAGGTGAGGCCGCTAACACGAAAAAGGAAGTCAAACGGAACCAAGATGACGTCGGTTCAGAACGATATTGCGGACAGATGTGCTAGCCGAGTTCCGAAGATACAAGGACGATGCAGAGCTCTTTCGAAGTTCATTGTCGTGGTTCGAAAGTCTTGCACATGTATTTGAATTGAATCCCATTTGGAACTGTGACCTGGCATTTCATTTTATTTCTGTGCTCACGCATCCAAACTAACCTCAGTTATCCCTGTACCCGAACTCAATCCTCGCGGTCTTCACGTCAAAAGGTCGCTCAAGCATCTGGACGTTCGGAATCTCATTACCACATTTGGCGAACATCATTGGAGTCACAGTTCGTAATGGCTACCACGACCAAGGGCTGGTACTTCACCACAGGCCCCTACGGCCAGAACCTGAAACTCGGCGACATCTCCATCAAAACGGACCCGGAACCCCACGAGCTCATCGTCAGAGTCAAAGCCGCCGCCATCAACCCCGTCGACGTTCAAATCATGAACCTCCCGTTCTGGCCCTACGTCCCGAGCTTCCTCGCGCCCGTAATCAAAGGCACAGCAAAGGACTTTGCCGGCACAGTCGAAAAAGCCGGCAGCGAAACGAACTGGAAAAGGGGCGACGAGATCTTCGGCCTGTACATGGGAATCGCCGTCGGCACGATGCAGGAGCTGGCCGTAATCGACACGAAATCCTCGGCCATCGCGCCCAAGCCCTCGGATTGGTCGTGGGGCCAGGCTGCCGCTTTGCCGCTGGTCTACCTCACGGCGCGCACGGCCGTCGAGGCCGTTGCGCCGTTTGTGACGGAGACGAAGAAGAAGGTGGTCGTGCTGGGCGGCTCGTCGTCGACGGGCATGTACATGGTCCACCTCGCCAAGGCGCGTGGCTGGCACGTCGTGGCGACTTGTTCCGGTCGGAATGCTCCCTTTGTGCGGTCCATGGGCGCGGACGAGGTTGTCGATTACACGAACCCCTCCGGCCCAACTGGCGGCTCCGCTGTTCCTGCGGGCGCAACGCTTCCCGAACGCGTCGCTGCGTATGCGCCCGAAGCTATCCTCGATTGCGTGGGTGGGACGGAGTTCATCGGGATCGCGAAGCGGTATGTGACGATTGTGGGGGACAAGACGGGGCGGCTGCAGCTGGGAGGCGCGATGATTTATGCCACGCATCCGAGGATGGTGGCGAGGCATTTTGCGGGTTATCTCGGGTTGGTGAATAGCTATGCTTGTGTCAATCTGGAGCCTTCGGATGAGAGGCTGGGGGAGACTTTGACGTTGCCAAGGGAGAAGATTGTGGTGGATAGTACGTTCAAGTTTGGGGATGCGAGGGAGGCTTTTGAGAGGTTGAATACGGGGCGGGCCAGGGGAAAGGTCATTGTGGAGGTGCAGTGATGACCTCGTGCATTACGCAAGTCATCAGGCTGGCGAGAAATTAATCCAGGCTTGAGGCGATGGGGATGCCAATCGTGCGTGGCCTGGTAAGCTGTTCTGAGCAGACCGGAAAACTAGGTAGTAATGAACTGCCAAAGCCTTGATAGGTGTCTGCATTTTCGAATGCTGGCTGGTCGCACATCTTCAGATCCAGCTCGTCTCTTAGCAAGATGTAGAGTACATGTATAGATTCTGCCGCACAAACACTCATCAATCAGCGCTCTGGTGACTTGAGGCATAAAACTCACCCGGAAAGATAGGGGAGTTTGACTCAAGGGTACAGCTAACCGCGATTGTAGCAAGGCCGCCCTTGTTTTATGTTTTGCCGTTACTGCATCTAACAAGGTAGCGGGTTCAAGTCGGCCGGGCGAAGCTTTTTGTGATGTGCTTCGAAATTTTGAGATTGCTGTTGATCGTGAATAGCCGGCTGTGAATTGGCTCGGAGCCTTTCGGAGTACCTTGCAGCTGATGGCCCTCGTGTCTTGGTCAGCCTCTTTTGATCCCCATTCTTTTGAATATTAAGATTGTCAATATCGAAGTCACGGGACACGACGGATGCTTCGAAAGAGAATGCATTCTTCGACATGCGCTGGAAAAAAGGAAAATCGTACAGCTTGATACATGTACAATGCCATATCCACCAAACACTGCTCACACTTTCCCACCATTTACAATGCGCCATCTGTCCGTAAAACCTGCTCGGCCGTCCACGGCTCGCTTGTCAAGCTCGTCAGACCAGCGCTGTTTTCGCACGTTTTCCTGCCGCTCTGCGGCCCGGACGCAGGCAGCTTGACGCCCTGCTTGTTTGCGTACGTCCTCGAATGCTGCCCCTCAACGCCATCGGTCGTCTGCCCACGGTCCTCACCCAGAATCAATCGTTCCTGCGACTCGCCCGCCAGTCCCTCCGCACCGGCTGTTGTGCCCATGGCCTCTGCGCTCGCTTGCAGCGCCTTCAGCAAGCTGACCACGCTCTCGGGCGTGAGATCCTCGTAGTAGTCGTCGTTGATCTGGATCATGGGCGCATTGACGCAGGCGCCGAGACATTCGACCTCAATCACCGTGAAGATGCCGTCCTTTGTGGTGTGGCCCGCGGTTATTCCCAGGTGCTCTTCAATTGCCTTCAAGACCTTGTCGCTGCCGCAGCCACCGAGCTGGCAGGGTGTAGTTGTGCAGACTTGAACGTGGAAGCGCCCGACGGGCTCGCGGTTGTACATTGTGTAGAAGGTGGCGACTTCGTAGACACGCATGGGCGGCATCTCGAGCACGCGCGCAACCTCGTTCATGACGCTGATGCTGCAGAATCCATGCTGGCGCTGGCCGAGATCCAGTAGAGGCATGACGGCCGCCTTCTTATATTGAGGTGGGTAGCGCTTGAGGATCTCTTGAATGAGGCGGTTGTTCAGGTCGCTGAACTTGAAGGGAATGTCGGGGTTGTTGTGCTCACTGTTGCGGTGCTATAGACGATGGACATCAGCATTGAGGGTCTGTATACTGACTTGGGAGCTCTTCTTGGTCTATATGGAGCTTGAGCGGCGCTGGACAAAAGGAGGTACTTACAACATTGAGTGATGCGCTCTGTGCCCGGCTGCTGTGGGAGAAGGGTTGGATGTGAGATGCTGGCCGGGCTGCGATCCGTGACGATCGAGCCACTGGCCGTGTGAGGAGTGGTACTAGTCTCGAAGCCATTGTGTGCGTGGGTAGAGGGGAGAATGAAGCTGTCGGACTGCCTTGAAGTTCTTGGGGCGAGTCTATGATCGGCTACATAATTGGACATTCGACGACGCTGATTGGCTGCACAGAGCTACGTCTCTTGGCGCTGAAGAACTCTCACATTCAGAGTCGAGATGGAGCCTTGTTGACAACCCACGCATCCTATTTCCAGTCTTGTGATATGCGCATCAAACCAGACTTATCGAACAGACCGCATTCATGTGCTTGTCTCCTCGACGATCCACTTCCAGGGTGCTAGCAACCATGTCGCGCTCAGGCAAGATGTCACCGACATCATAATGGGACTCACACGCGGAGTCATGTCGCTGCTTGACAATTTGTCATTTACCGTGTCAACAATGCTCATGAAACGTAAACAAATTAAAATGCTGGGTTCGCCTTCTACTTTCGAGCCATCTGCTAGTCGTTCGTTGTCATGACAAAGCAACGACGCCCGAAGGGAGGCACCTGAACCTGGTCAATTTGACGTAAGGCAGGTCCACTTCTCGCTCGAAAGGGTATCTTGTCAACCTCACAAAAGCTGTATCGGTCTCCTTTGATTGTGAAGTGCGAATGCGTTTGTTAACATTTTGTGAGATTCCAGTTCTGTACCAACGGACCTCTTCAACGGTTTAGAAGACCCCTCCAATACTGCTTGTCGCCTGCAGGACTTTTCCCTGATCATGGACATCGCTCCCCCAACTCTTTACTTGGGAGTCGAACGCGCAGTTCAACGTCGAATGCGCAGGATGTCACGCTCAAATCTCGACCGGCCCCTGCCACATCGACGCATGACTGACCACAGCAACCACGGCTGCAGTGAGGGCAGCACTTTCCGGGGCCAACAGACTCCTGATTCGAAGTCCAAGGGCAAGCCGTCTTATTCTGACAACGTTCCCCCATCCTGCAACGAAATCTACGACTGCGACCTCGTCTCTTCAGACCCATCAAGAAAGTATAACCCAGAACGCCCGTCGAACTCCTACACAAGCAGCAGGACCAAAATGGACCTCGACGACGAAGGCCTTGTCCACGTCTCCACGTTCGACAGCAACGATGCAAGACCGAAAGACCGCCCCATGTCCATGGCCGAAGCAAAGCAGCTGCGTTATCTGTTCAGATTGATGGAGGACAGCATCCTTGATACGGAACACAACCTGCGACAACACATCGAGTTTGATGGCCCACTAGAGACTGTCCAAGTTGAGATTGAGGGAAAGGTCATGAAGTACGTCCGGGTTGATGGAGTTGAAAAGAGGAACATCCAAGAAGCCATTCCTTGGGTGGAGAAACTGAATCCGGAGTACTACGAGGCTGAATTTATTTACCTTGGAAGGAAGAACGATGAAAGCAAGCAGGAGACTGCTTCTACATGAGTGTATTCGAGGAGACGAACGGCTTGGTTGCGTATCCACATGCGAGAGCATCTACAAAAGTCCTCAGTGAGCAACTTAGGCATCGACCCCTAATGATATGTCGTGAAGTACGTCGGCGCTTAGCTCCAAGACTCTCTATATCAATGTCTCGCAAGGTAACCATGGAGGGATTGACGTAGGTATTGAACTGGCTACCGATGTAGATGCTGATTCGGGTACTGATGTAGGTACTGATACAAGTGTTGATGCAGGGAGAAGAACACTTGCGCAACGACTTTTGCACGCCTACCTTGGAACACGATGCATGGACATGATTCCGAAAGACATTATACCCGTGATATAACAATATCCAACAACTAATGCGAAATAAGTTGAGAGCAGCGAACTATATCTTCATTCACGGTCGTCAATATTATTAGCTAATGCGTTCTGCCCGCTCATCATCTATGCCTGTGCAAAATGTTCCCAAAAATCGAGCTTCGACTCCTTCCCTGTCCCTCTAAACCACCACCAGGTCTCGTCGGCCTGGTCGTCCCGCCATCCGTAGACTGCGTCGATGTCGCTGGAGTGGTGGCTCCGGAATTACCACTGTGACTGCCAGTGATGCTACCACTTCGGCTCGCAGATTCGGACTCGACTTCGACGTACGTGGGCAGGCCGTGACCACCGTGTTGACTGCCAAGCGAGCCCGACGGCGCGGGTGTCGTGATGGCCGTGTTGTAGCTCGGGACTCTGTTCAGGTCCTCCATGTGTACCGGACTGCTCGGTCGCGTTGGATGCGCGCTACGTATACATCCCGGCGTGACCGCTCCTGATCCATCCGGCGAGTTGGAATGCGAGGTCGAGTGGCTAACTCCTAAATGATCGACGAATATCGAGGGACCGGCCGAACGAGCAAAGTGTCGACGATCAAGAAGCTGGTTGTCGATCTCCAAAGATGGCGTCGCCGACGCATGCGCCAGCGGTGAGTGTGCCATTGGCGAATGCCCCATATTCGCGCCCTGAAAAGATCGATTTCTGACAATCGAAATGGGTGAGTGAGTTCCGCTTCGGCTCCCACCCGAGCCTACAGGACCAGTCACATCACCGTGCCTACTGTTGAATCTGGATCCGGCACCGAGTTTAACCCTCTCAAGGCGATTTCTAAGCGCGTTGGCATCAGGTTGATTACCTCTCAGGCCGTCGCCGTCGCCGTGGCGGATGAAGTCGTCGTTCAGGTTATGCTGTGTGTTTGCGTTTGTCTGTTCATCTTGGCCTTCTCCTTCTTCTTCTTCTTCTTCTTCTTCTTCTTCTTCTTCTTCTTCTTCGTCGTCGTCTTCGATTCCAGCTAGCATATTCAGATTACTATAGCTGTGGGACCGGGGGGTCATGGAACCGCTTGGGGTGAGCGCTCCGCTCTGGGGCCCGGGTGTTGCAAAGCCGCTGGTAGGCATTGCGCCATATAGCCCTTGCAGCGGTACACGGTCGTTGTCGCCCGATACGTCGCTACGCAGGACAAGCATATCACGTTGGCAGTCTGCGTAGTTGGGAGGAATATCGTTGAGCGCAGCGACCATCGGATCCGCTTCGCTGCCGTTCGGTACACCATGAACCTCTGTACTCTCACCCTCAACGCGCATGTCTTCGATGAAGAAAAGTTCGACGGGCAGTCGACCTTGAATTTCTGAGACATGTCCATCCGGGTTGCTAATCCCTAATTTATAGTTGACGTAATGGCGGATCTCAATATCGGGGACTGCAGGCTCCTTGTACGACTGACAGCACTTGGCGAGGTTCTCTGGTAGCTTGAGCTTTTGGGAAAAGGTGTAAAAGCTGTGGATGTCCTGCTCTAAATCTTCGGGTACTTCCTGCACATGTTCGCAAACGATTCGCTCATATTCACGAGTCTTAAACGGGGTTGAGGGGTGATCGATCACTCGACGATATCGAATGACCTGTGATACGTTGGATTTAACACGTAACGGTCTGATACCTTTGCCCAGAGGCGCGATCTTGTAATTCATCGGAACGTGAGTGCCGTAAATGATACCTTTAGTCGGTGTTTCAATCACATACGCACATTTGTCCTTCCAGTGACTGTCGGTGATCATGGTCTGCTGCAAAGCCAGAGAGTCCGGCTGGAGCGTACGATGAATGCGAACGTGCTTCTTTTGAATGAAGTCCCTTGCAAGAACACCCCTTTCGACCACACACTTTAGTCGATAGACGACATATGTGGTAGGCGGACCTTCCAGACTTGCGGCAGTATCGGCCGGGATGGGAATGTCGAAATTCCAAGAGTGCTGGCCAGCTTTCAATTTCTGATTGTCGGCGACCAAGTACTCATCCCACATGTCGGTTTCCTTGAAAACGAGATCCACAGACCCTGGTTGGCCGAATGGGTCGCCTGCATGATGAATCCGTTCTGTATGTCTTATGCGGCGAGTAAGACGTAACCTGACCTTCCCTGTTACAGCTGATTTCAGATCAAGCAGAACCTTGCCTGTGAGCTTCTGGTCTGTCGCTTCGTCTCTGGTACCCCTAAGTATCACAACATGGTTTGTGTCTGTGACAATTTCGAAACTCTTCAAGACACCTTTGGATGCCGTGGCAGCATACCAGTCGTCGTCGTAGACCATGGTGAGGAATCAGTCGGCCAAAACCTCTGACCCGTCCGTACGGGTACGTTCGGTGAGATGAACGCAACGCACCAGGCAAATCGTAGTCCTAAGCCACGAGCACAGATTTTACGATCCAAACGTCTTGCGATCTCGTGACATTGATACTGGCGGTTTCCTCTTGGCAAGTGGGTCGTTGCGATCGTCGGAGGAACGTGCAGTGACCAAGTTTGCAGGCCGCAAAGAATGAACTGATCTTGATGGTTCAGAGCAGAACAAATGTCGCAAACTTGATGCTCATCTAAGTATGGGAGTTCAAGTCGGAATATTTCGGCCGGGTGTGTTGGACGGGAAAGCGATGACGGAAATTCGGAGATGCAACTCGCGGGTATCAATCTATGGAGAGGATGGCGAGTACGAGTGTCGGATTTGCAGAAACGACGAAAGAAATGAAGGGCGCCTTCCAGTATTCAAGATGGACAACAATGCAGGTGAGACTTGGTGGCCAGTGTGCGGGCTGAGCAGAGATAGATGGAGCTTTGCACAGCCAGATAGATTACGACGGGTATCTTGCCATTATTGGCTACTGTCACCAAGAAGTCAGTCGAGTTGTCGACAAGTCACGCATGATAGCAGCCGGACAGGGGCTCCACAAGGCGCTTTCAGCCGCTCACAAGCTTGCATGCTTGATACCAAGCAGACGGGGGGCGCTGCGGAATGGGAGACAGGGAGAGCACGTTGACGACATGGTGAAGCAAGGGTTCGATCTGACTGGCTGCAAACAGCTCCAACACCCTGCCTTATCTTGCTTCTATCTATTCTTGTCTAGGAACAGCCTCTGTCATCATCGCCTGTTGTTTCACCATTGCTGTATCAATGAAACTCTAAAGCTGTTGGTGCGCGGGTGACTTGCCAACTTTTTCGTCTTCGAAAATGCGTGGGGGCGTACCAACATGGCCTTGTTGAGGAGTCCACCCACGATATTAGCCAGATGTTCCGATGCCATCTTATAGGCTTCGGATTGCACACCTTCGTACTGTATGTCGTCAAACAACCGTTGCAGCGTAACGTAGATCACCTGCAAGCATTGTACAGAGCCGGCAACCACGAACTGGAAGCACTAGTATCTTTATCTCATGGGGCAATCCCTGGTCAGATCATGATTTACAGTGTCGGGTTTTTTTGCTATACAACCATTCGTCGGATACCATGGCCGGCCATCGTCAGAAGTCGCAGATCCATCGGTTGTGATACTGTCCTCATTACCTTGATACGCGAACAATTTCGTAGACCGTTCATTGTAGGTTTCCAGGACGACATGCCAGAGCATGCAGAATGCCGTGTAACAATATCCTCCAATATTTCACAGCATTGCCGTTGCCTCACAAAAAGTGGTTGAAGTCGTCGCGTGCAATCTACTTGGTGCCACAATCCTTTGTTTCGTGGTTGGGTAGAGAACATTTAGCGAGTTTGCCGTCCCACCACAGACCTTTCCGATGGTAAAAACGATATACAGGCTCAAACCTAGACGCGGCATTGTGAGACCTGATCGGAAGCCTACGTACGAGGCAAAGAAAAACCAAAAGATACGCCATTCGGGAGTCGAACCCGAGCCTCTTGCTTGGAAGGCAAGAATCCTGACCGTTGGACCAATGGCGTCAGACAATTGATAAATTTCGACCTTGCCAAGATTAAATATATAGTCGCAAATTCAAGCAATAGACTCTGGCTCATCCACGATAGGACCGTCCTTCCCTATTCTCAGAAGGTCTAAAGGTTCGATAATCGTGGAAGAATGTATAAGAGCTTTTCTACCTCGATCGGAACTGACCCAGCCTCTGCTCTGCGTGAAACAGGCCGCGGTCCGGCCTGCAAGACGTTGCCACTCAGCCAAAATTTGAACACTTATCCTATGTCTGAGCAACATGTCACTCGTCTGATAGATTCAATCTCAGCTGCAATATAGCAGATGCGCATACGATGTCACACATATCTTTCGTCTCTCATCACTCATCTCTCGTCTCGACACCCTCAACACCACAACTCCTCGCTCAACTCACAAACAGACCTCCCACCACAAGCGTCACCAGCAGCCAATCCACAACGTTCCCTTCACGCCTTCGCCTCAGGCTTATCCCCAGGCTGAAACTTCAAACTAATGCTGTTGACGCAGTGGCGCTCATCGGTCGGGGTCGGGAAGCCCTCACCCTTGAATACATGCCCCAGATGCCCACCACAGTTGCTGCACGTAATCTCAATGCGCTCCATCCCAAAACTCCTATCCGAGTGACGGGTCACCGCGCCGGGCAGCGCGTCAAAGTATGCCGGCCATCCACACCCGCTCTTGAACTTGTGATCCGCCTTGTACAGGGCGGTGCCGCAGCCGGCGCAGTTGTAGACGCCCGAGTCCGGGTAGTGCTTGTCGTACTCGCCGGAGCCGGGGGCTTCGGTGCCTTTGTTACGGAGGATGCGGAACTGTTCTATTCGAGAAGGCGTTAGTATCATACGAGGTGATATGAGGGGGTGGGTGGCGAATGGGGTGTGTATGGCCTTACCTTTATTTAGGACCGCTCGCCACTCGTCGTCGGTCTTCTTGACTGGATAGTCCGTCATGTCTTGTTGCTTTGCGGAGGTACTGAAGAGAGAGCCTAGGAAGGGAATTGTGGGCATTGATCGAAGTGCTGTCGCACGGGAAAATGGAGTTATCGTTCGCTGGCGAACAGCGGAGAGTGGGGTGCCGTGAAGGGTGGCGTTGGAGAAGGTGTAGATGGTTCGGATTATTGTGGGAAATGAAGGAAAGCGCATCAGGGGAGATCAACGAAGGTTATATAGTCGAGATACCCGATATAACAGTGAAGTGCAAAAATCTCTTTACGCGGTGGATGGGGTAGACGATACAAGATGCCGTGGGTATTGCTTGTAGGCATGACGAATAGGAATCCTATGACGCCAGACTTCCAACTCAGGGTCTCGCCGTCGCTCGTCAGCCGCTAAGCCGCTTCTACATATTTGTCATGGCATGCGATACTACTAACAGGTCAACTTCATTTTCAAATACTGCGAGCATGCTCCAGCCATGAATACGTGGCAGGGCATGCCTACAGTTGGAACCTCGCACGCTAAGCCGGAATATCTCTCGCATCTATACATAGCCTTTCCTTCGGTAGCCTACGAGGACAGAAGCCAGCGTAGAAACAGCAAGAATAGTCCATCTCTCGCTATTTGTTTCAACGAAGTGAGAATCTGAATAACCGTCTCAACGCCGTCCTAGGTTTCTGGCTCTACGCCGGACCGATCCCAGACGAGATTTTGAGCCTTGACCGAACCATATATTCACGAAACAGCTGATTACCACCCCGTGCCTCCATCTGAGGATTCTTCCTCTTCGCGGGCTCTCCTGACCATTCGACTCGAGAGACCGCTCCGCCGTCCGCTCGATCGTCCGCTTGGCGTGTCACCTGAACCAAAGTCTTGAGATTGAAGAACTGCGTTGAACCGTCGGCCAGTGGGCATGCCGGATTCGTCCTCTTTCATGCCATCATTGTAGGTGTGCACGGTGCAAGTGCCTGTCGACATGCCCCATCCGTTCCATGATGTCGCTGAGGAGAATTAGTAGACGCTGAGTACGTGTGAATAGGTCAAACTCACCAGCAATCACTGGCGCAGCAGGATGCCAACTAGCATCACGAACGCACGTCCTCCAGGCACCTCTGCTATGCCTGTCTTCAATGTCCATACTTCCATGCATTAGTGCAGGGTCCCGGCGGCGCGAGTTATGGGTCGCCTGGTTGACGTTGACTTTGGCTTTGAGTGTCGCATCGAGGTTGTAGATGTAGACAGCACCGTCCTCGCTGCCAGAGTACACATATCGGCTGTCTGTACTTCCTGGAGGCGAGAAATGACATCTGATGAGCGTCTTCAGAACGCTGTGTCCTCGATATGTGACGACGCTGCAATCGTGAGGATGAGCTTGATAGTCGTCATCTGAAAAGCTCATGAAACGATAATCGAACCCGCTCATGTATGATGTAGCATCGATCTGGCTGGCCTTTTCTGTCGGGGTCATGGAACGTAGATCCCAAAGCTTCATGGTCTGATCCTTGCCGTTCGAAAGCACGTAACGACCATCCCCTTTGCTATCGACATAGGTCAACCCTTCGGTATGTCCAATGAAGACACCGGCCTCCCTCGAATCGCCCATTGATCGCCTGTCCCAAACCTTGATCAGGGAATCATCGGAGCCTGAGTATAAAATGTGCGGCGAAGACGCATCTCCGAAGCATACCGCGTTGACGTCGTTGCTATGACCTGGAATTCGAAGGATTGATCGATTGGCTTCGACATCGTATACGTACACCGCATGCTCTGAAGTACCCGCCACAATTTCTCGGCCGTCACCCGAGAAACGAATCGACCATATTCCGAAGTGACGTTGTGTCCCTCGCCCATACCGGCCGTGTCGGCCTGATCCTGTGAGATCCGAGAAGTCTAGGTACACTGGGTCGGCACTCGATTCGGGGTCTGTCGCTGCTAGGCAGACCACTGGACGGATGGAGCTGAAGGCGAGGAACTTGTTGTCCCGGCTGAGAGATGCATCGGTGATGGTCCACTGCCCGAAAGGATAATGTACTTGCTTGTAGTATTTCCAGTCGTGGACATTGGATGTGCCGTACATTCGGACATTGAAGTCTTGCGAACAGGTGAAGAAGAAGTTTCCATCATCAGAAAATTGACCGGAATAGCATCTTGTATCGTAGTGTATGATAGTATCGGCCTCAGATTCCGGGATAAGTTCTTGAGAGAGCAGCCGGTTCTCCCTCTTAGCATCACGATCGTCTAGGCCTAATTCCCTCGCCAGGATGCGTCGAGCAACCTTCTTCCTGCGTCGCTGTATTCGCTCTTTGAATGAAATACTGGCACCGAAATTGCCACTTTCCATAAGCTCTTTCCCTCTCGGGTTTGGAACTGGTGGGAGTGGATTGTTCTGGCCTCGTGGCCGTCTCCGCCTATTTCGATAACCATACATTCCGGCGTCGTCGTCATCGTCATCATCGTCGTCGTCGTCGTCCAGCCGCCTACTGGCATTCGTTCTCCGCTGCCAAGCCTCTCTGAAGCGCGCATTGCTGAGAATGCGTATGAGCTGTTGGCGATTTACTGTGACGCACGTTGAGCTTCAGTACAGATCTATGCTTTGCCCGTGTACGTTCTTGCTCACCCGTTAGGTCGCCTCCATCGGCCCTGGTCAACCGAATTGTTCTACTCTCACCGTCTTCAACAGAGATCTGGACTTGTACTCCATTGCCCGCGGGTTCACCATCCTCGGCATCTGTCGTGGAGCTATGTCAGCATCACCACCCGAGAACGCCACCAGTCTGGGGCAGCTATTCCGAAGAGAAGAAATGTATGTACCGTGGAACTCAATGTCGTCGCCTTCCAGCTCTTCTGCCACCTCTTCTGCCAGATCGTCCATCAAGTCTTCGTCGTCAACCTCGTCGTCTTCATCATTCTCGGCGATTTCGAAATATTCGACGTCCTCGCTTTCGTTGTCCTCGGTGGGATCATAATCGATGTCGTCATCTTCCAGCTCTTCCTCGGCTGCGCCGGCATCGCTGGGGTGTGGGCGGTGACTCGACGGGTCCGGAGAGTCTCTATTTGTGCTTGACATGGTGCATGTACAGTGGGGAGCGGAAGAGACGGTCGCGATAGTAAGAGCAAAGAAGAGAGGTATGGTGGTGGGTAGCTCAAGTCAGCTTGGCTAGAGGGTGGGCCGGGGAGCTCAGGAAGTCCGGGGTCAGAGTGGGGACCAGCAGCCGCCCAACGGCCGGAGTTTAGCTGTGAGCCACTGAGACTCCCGCCTTATCGTGCTTATCCGCGAGCCCGAGCTGCCGGGGCTTTTGAAAGCGGCCATCGCCTAGCATCCTATACACATCTCACTTCCGATCTGGTGAGAGCAATTGACCGGATATGTTTGGGATACTGATCGATTTTCATCATGATGCCAGTCAGTCCCTCAAGCGAGCGCCTGTATTGCTAATACTTCCGTATCGATATCATGAGCATCGATTGCCAACCAAGTTTATGAGCAAGCATGATTAAATTGTATTGTGACTTTATACACCTTCACAAGGCATGGCCACTGCGCCGCGCTATTCTATTGGCCTATCTTAGCAGCTCTTGAATCCTTCCAGACCCTGGAGCCATGGCAAATCTCTTTTGGTAATCAACTTGCGAGAAGGATCGTGGCGTAGCAGCTCGGTGGCAGCACGGATCGGTTTCATAACCGTCGATGCGACACACGAGAGTAGATGGACAGGAGGGCCGTACCATCAATGAAGGATTTCGTTGGCTACAACTTGAGACTCAATCTTGTAAGCCCAAACGGCTGTACATGACCATTCAATGCGACGCGCCTTGACACTGTTGCATATAGTCTGCAATGGAGTCTTCAGTATGCCGGTCTCAGCGCGCTTTTGCCACGCGCGGGATCTCCTCACAACCACTATACGGCCGGCTGCACTGACAGTCGAAATCGCTACGGCGACGGGGCCCATATAAATCCGCGGTCCTGGAACTCAAAATCTAGACCAAAAAGCGAAGCTGGTTGTCAGTCTTTCAATCACTGCAACAGAAACTCTAAACCGACGTCTTGTACCATGGTCGGTGTTCCAGGCAAATCAAAAGGTTGCCATACATGTCGGCTAAGGAAAATCAAATGCGATGAAGGAAAGCCGGACTGCCAAAAGTGTCTTCGGGGTGGGAGGCAATGCGAAGGTTATGACAGGAAGCCGGTCTTCTTGAACAGAAACGTTGGTGGACTTGTAAAGCGGAAGCATCTCGAAGAAGCGAACTTTCGCAGCGAGAGCTCTATTCCTGCATCGGCCTCAGGATCCTATGCAGTCGTCGAATCGCCCAAGAACAAAATTGATGAGGAGTTCAATTGCCTGAAAGTGGATGGCAATGTCCAAAGATCCAGATACGAGCTGTTCCCACCTCCATCTCCCCCAAGCAAACATGCTCTCATCAACGGCCTCGCGGGATACTTCCATCAGAGGTACGTTCCCTATCTATGGCGAAATACGACGGATACAGCATCTTCGGGAAACTGGATGGTCTCGATACTTTCGCTGACCCGGCGCGGACCAGCACTGGAGAATGCACTTTGCGCTCTGATAGCCATTCAGGCGGGGAAAGACCAGCGAAACCCGGATATGCAGATATATGCCAGGTCGATGTACACGCGAGGTTTATTCTTCTTACAGGAGACTATCCAGGGAGAAGGATCGACCGTCAGCGACGAAACTTTGGCGACAGTGAGTTGCTTGCAGAATTATGAGGTACGTACCAGTCATAGGACTTCATCGACCTTGGACTCACCTTCGACAGCTTCAAGAGGCGACCTCTGGCACACCTGAGGGGTTCAACGCACATACACGAGGCCTTGAGCAGCTAGTGCTCCTCCGAAAACATCAAGATTGGCGGACAAATTTGGGAAAGCAAGTCCTCTTTGAAGCCGTATTCTCATCTGTATGTACATCGCCTCGGTCGTGGAGAACGACCTACTGAGATGAGACATAGATGATCATTGCTCTTCAGTACCGGAGATCCAGTCCACTGCAGGATTGTGAGTGGTCTTTCTCGGAATGGAGAACTCCCATGGATGTTCACCTGAGCTTGCTCGAGTTCGGTTTGCGGCTTGCAAAAGCAATCGCAGGTCTCAAGAAGCTGATTGATATGCCACCTGGACAGATCGCCTTACGACTTACAAAGGAGTCATGCATGGCACTTGTTGACCTGCGCTTGGGCTTGGAACAATGGCATACCCGCTTGGTTGACGAGGCAAACCTGACTTTCGACTGGCCGAATCCAAAGTTGGCGCCATCAGCAGCGAATGGGCCGGATGCATCCGCTACGGGAGTTCGGATAGACGCGCTTCAACAACATTTGTTGATGATGGATTATTGGGTGCTATACTGCATGCAGTGGCGCGTGTCATCTTTGCTAAAAGCACTGATACCCATGTCCGACCGCATCCATCTCCTGGATTCCACAAAGTGCGATATTCTGCAATACGTCCACAATATTGCAGAAACAGCACCACTTTTCTTAGCTGAAGAAAACGGGATGTATTGTACAAGAAGGTTCGTCACGCTGCTGCTCGAAAAGAATCCCAACACTAATAGATCCAAGAATCATCATGCCATTGCGGTTTGCACTGGAAATTTCTCGGTATGTTGAAGGAGACAGAGCTCGTGAGCTAGAACGAAGACTCAATGGCATGCTGGACCTCACGACCACAGCTCGTGGACTTCGTCATGCTTCTGTGGTGCGGCACAGAAGTGGTGGGTGGGAATTCATGGAGGCAGAGCTCTCAAAGCATGCACCTGGTCAGCACGGTTTCGAGGTCACCTGAGCACTGACTTCGTTCAAAACGCATCGATCGCGATGACTGAATAGCGATTACTTCAGAGTGCTTCGGTGGGGTCTGACCTGGCCGGAAATGATTTTGCCATCTCGAGTTGACGCTGACATACGTCTTCCTGCATTGACGGGGTTTGGAACGAGCGGAGCAGACATTTTGCTCATGACAAGCTTGTAAAGGTCAAGGTTCGAGTATTGCAATCCGACTGTGCACAAATGGACAAGACAACAGCTGTAGCAAAGACCCAGTCTGAGGCGTCTGCAGGGATGAAACAGCACACCAGGCATGACGCTCACCGCATCAAAAGCACGTGAACGTCACGTACCATAGCATAATGTCCCATATGAATATGCAGATAGCAGCATGGAGAGATATTTATGGCGGTATGGTCTCATCCTCGCAGCTGCCAGCTCAGAATGCTTTCGAAATGTCCATGAGATGCTGTATGGTCTGCACTCCGCTACCACAGTCCGGCACGTTGGAGATGGAATGCATAACTTCGTACTCGTTGCTGTCCCTAGACAGCAGCAGACTAGGACAGATGAAGAGAACGTGCGCAACGATGGATGCTTGCATAATAGCATGTAGAGTCGCCGAGTCGGTACCTGATGCTTGTCCACAGCGCGATAGCCCCTGAGGTGGTCACTGGTCAGCCACAGGGCGCAGCAGCATCCACTCCCTTTTTCTGTTCGGCCAGCCGTTTGGTTCAACGGGGCGAGCGTTTCAGCAGCGCGGACCCTTTCGCATCACCACAACTTCCTGCCGTTCATCGAAAAGTACCCTTGTGGACTCCGCAAGTCAAACCACGTTCTGTCACTAATACTCCTACCGCTCTCGTTTCGCTGCTATAGATTGTTCCACGTTCGTTGCTCTTGGATATCGCGATGTCGCATGATCGCTTGGTCGCGAATTAACACCGCCACCAGCCTCCTGGAGATTCCTCAGCTCTCGACCTGGCACCAAATCATCGCCGCTCGATCTTCACCTCTTCAATTTCACAATCATGTCGTTCCTGTTCGGCAAGAAGTCAAAGGGCAACGGCGGCTCTGTTGGTAGTTCGCGCGACCTCGACTCCAGAGCGGGATCGCATGCGACAACTACTCCAGCCAACGCTGGCGACAAGCACAAGTCAGCCTTGACACAGCCAGCACCGCAAGTTGGCGACATCGCCATGCGCATTCCTCCGCCCATTAGTGAACGCAATGGCGGTGACAGCAGAAAGCAGTCGTCCGATAACTCGGTGCGCTCCCTACTTGTGCCCGAACATTTTTTAATATGCTAACTTGTGACCAGCACGCTTCACGGCCGAACGCTCCCAATCCGAACTTATACCCTTGGTCCTGTCAAGAGCTTGTCTTCCAGTCACCCGGGCAGAACCCGTTTCCCAGATATGGCGCGGCTGCGAATGCGACTGCCTCCAAGGAAGGTGACATTTACATGATGGGTGGACTGGTAGACGGGCAAACCGTCAAGGGCGATCTTTGGATGGTGGAGTCTTCGCCCGACAAATTGAGCTGTTATCCGGTCAAGACCGAGCAAGAAGGCCCCGGACCACGCGTTGGTCATGCCAGTCTACTCGTTGGAAACGCCTTTATCGTTTTTGGCGGTGACACGAAACAAGAAGAGCATGATGAGTTGGACGATACGCTATACCTTTTGAACACCTCTACAAAATTATGGTCTCGGGCCTTGCCTCCCGGTATACGCCCTGCTGGTCGGTACGGCCACACACTTAACATTCTTGGCTCCAAACTGTACATCTTTGGCGGGCAGAATGACGGGCACTTCTTCAACGACCTTGTCGCATTCGACCTCAATCAGCTGCAGATTCCCGAGCACACCTGGGAAGTCTTGGTCGATGATTCAGAAGATCAGGAAAAGCCCGGCGTCCCGACACCTCCCGCGCGAACAAATCATACCATCATTACCTACAACGAGAAGCTCTTCCTGTTCGGAGGTACAGACGGTATTCAATGGTTCAACGACGTCTGGACCTATGATCCAAAGACCAATCGCTGGTCGCAGCTTGATTGCATCGGATACATTCCACAGCCTAGGGAGGGGCACTCTGCTGCCTTAGTCGGCGATGTCATGTACATCTTCGGTGGTAGAACACAAGAAGGTGGCGATCTTGGAGATCTTGCGGCCTTCCGCATTACCTCAAGAAGATGGTACACATTCCAGAATATGGGTCCGTCGCCTTCTCCCCGATCCGGCCATAGTATGACGGCTCATGAGAAGAAGATTGTTGTCATCGCTGGTGAACCAAGCTCCAGCGAGCGGGATCCGGAGGAGCTTAGCCGGGTCTACATTCTTGACACCACCAAGATCAGATACCCTAACGATTCCACGCAGACCACTCCACAAGCCGAGCGAGGGGCTCCTGGCAGCCGCCGGCCAAGTGCCAGTCAGAGCAATATTCCTCGCGGCCCTGGAGGCCCCATAGCTACCAACGGGCCTAGCGGGCCCAATTCACCTGCAAATGGCCCTCCAGCTGGTTCGAGACTCCCGAAACCAGCCGGTGTTGCACCTGCTGGGCCACCACCTGGTGGACCTCCTCCTCGAGGCCCACCTCCCCGGATCAACGGCTCTGGACCAGGTCCGATGGTGGGACCAGGTCCGATACCAGCGGCTCAGAATGCCTCGAGAAGTGGAACTCCGACTAGAGGATATGAAAATGCGCAAAGCAGCCCGTACGGCAGGCCGGAGGTTGCTGTGGATGCGGCAAGAGGTCCTTCGAGTCGATCCATGAGCCCGGCCCTGCAAGCCAGACCGCCGGTGACTCAACAACAACCTTCAAGACTGGCAAACACGATCGATGATGAATACGATCTAACTGGCAATGCTGCTGTCAGGAATCGCTCACAATCGCAGGTTCAACGCCCGCAGCTCGCGGTTGATCCAAGCGCCTACGCGCCTCAAGCTGCCACCCAGCCGCCTGCCGCGCCTGCGCATCCTCCACCTCCTGCTCAGGTTACGCAACAATATCCACAAGATCAGACCATTGAATCCGCCACAAAATCGGTCGGTCCTTCGCTCCGAACTCAAGATTCAATGACAAACGCACAGCTTGATTCGCTGAAGCAGGAGCTCGACGTGATCAGGAGGAAAGCTGCCCTTTATGAATCGGAACTTGCCCTCGCCCGTAAAGCTGGCTACACACAGAGCACCGGAACATCTCTGCCAGATGAACGCAGCATTGTGGATGAGAAAGACAGACCCCTTGTCGAGGCTCTTATCATGATGAAGCGCGAGCTTGAAGAGGTGCAGGCATCAGTTGCCTCTCGCGTCCAGGACGCCGCAAGAAAGGTCGCCGAAGCCGAGCAGCAAAGGGATGCAGCAATCAAAGAAGCTGTCTATGCGAAAGCCAAGCTTGCTGCTCATGGAGGCAGCCAAGCGGGAACTCCACAATTGGACGACTCAGTCCGCGATCTTGACAGCGACAGATCCACCGAGATCAGTCGCAAGTTGGGCGCAGCGCTGACAGTGCAGAACGACTTGAGATCAAGGCTCGAAACGCTCAATGCTCAGCACGATTCGGAGAAGCGTGCGAGGGAAATGGCTGAGCAAAGTGCGGAGGCCGCTCACCGCCGCGCCACAGAGCTCGAGCAATCGCGCAATCTGGGCAATATCGAAGCATTGCGAGCTGAGCTTCACGAAGTACAAAGGACTGCACGTGATGAAGCTTCGCAGCGAACGAACTTCCAAGCGGACGCAAAGATGCTGCAGATTGAGCGTGACGATTTGAAGCGACAGCTGGAGACGATCTCATCAACCTCCACAGACCACGAGGCATCATTGGCTTATCTTCGCCAGGCAATGAGCTCGTCAAATGAAAAGAGCGATATGCTCGAGCAGAAGTTACAGCAAGAGCGCGAAGAGCGTGAGGCGGTGCAGCTCAAACTTCAACAACTTCGTGCTCAACATGAAGAGCGGACCGCTGAGCTGGAGACAACATCTCGCCGGCTGCGTGATGCCGAAGAACTTGCTGAGAAGCATGCACAAGAAGCTTCCACCCACAAGAACGCTGTGATGATGGGTTTGAAAGAACGATCAGAGAAACGCGCTGATAGTGCCGCTAGCAATCAAGTCGCCGAGCAGCGCATCACTGTCCTACAGCAGCAAGTCGAAGAGAAGAGTGGGTTGGCTCGCAAGTCTCAGCAGGAGGCCGAGGTCGCTGCGGAAAAGCTTCGTGGCGCTGAAGAGCGTATTGCAGGCCTTGAGACGTTCCAACAGCAAGCTAGTCGCGAGAACCTGACGCTGCGCAAACAGCTTCAGGAGGCTATCAAGAGCGCGCAGGCCATTCAAGCCCAGCACAACGACGTCAAGCGTGAACTCGAAAGCCACCAGCGCAACGCGAGCGCCCTCTCGTTGCAACATGGTGCTCTCAAGGATCTTTTGGACGAACGATCTGACAGTGTTGGCTCACGTGGCCTCGGATCTCCTGATGCGCATAGGATGCGAGAGCTCGAGGCCCAGCTGGACGACAGCCA
The DNA here is from genome assembly GCA_900618795.1 of Cyanodermella asteris. Classification (NCBI taxonomy): domain Eukaryota; kingdom Fungi; phylum Ascomycota; class Lecanoromycetes; order Ostropales; family Stictidaceae; genus Cyanodermella; species Cyanodermella asteris. The sequence continues at coordinate 3,163,344 of UYJD01000001.1, forward strand.
CCGCTTGCGAGAAGAAGCGCGTGCAGAATACGAGTTACGCTTGAACGACACCGAGGCCACGTACAGCGAGAAACTGGAGCAGCTGGAGCAGGACTACCAGAGCGCAGTTTCATATGTCAAGGGCACTGAGAAAATGCTGAAGCGCATGAAGGACGAACTCACCAAGAGCAAGCAAGTCAATACACGACTGGAAAAGGATCTCGAACGCGCGCAGAGGTCGGGCTCCCGAGCTGAATCTGCCGCTCCTGCAGGCTGGGAACAAGAGAGAGCTAGGCTCCAACGCGAGATCGAGGAGACACAGGACCACGTGAAGAGCACCATTTCTCAGCTCGAGAACCAAGTCGCCGAGCTACAGGGCGAACGCGAGCACATGCACAAGGAGCACGAAGCTCTCGCAGTCACCGTTAGTCAAGCCCGTCACGACATCGAGAAGCTTCGAGCAGATAATGCCACGCTCGAGTCCAGGGCGGCCGATGCAGAGAACAAGGTGTCCCTCCTCCTTGATCAGGTTGAGTCGAGTGTTGACAACTACCGTCGACAAAGCCGCGCTAGCATGGGTGCCAACGGCATTGCACACGCAGCCCACGGCCATGCAAGGACCGTTAGTAGCGGATCCAACTATACGGCTCAGCAAGGTCATGCTCGATCGGGCTCCGGAGGCTCAAGCGTGTTCAGCCAGAATGCCGAGAGACCAGATGAGCGCGGTAGTGTCGCGCTCGACAACCTTGCCTCCGAACTTGAGAACCTACGAACACAGTGGGAGGGCACTCATCGCAGCTACCGTATGAGCAACAGCTACAACCTGGGCCTTGATCGCCTTGGCGCCGAGGGTGAGCTCGCTGGAGGTGGACTGAGCGATAGCCTAGCGAACTGGAGAAAGAGACTCGATGCCGAAGAGCGCAGCAAAACCAACAGCCGAAGCGGTAGCAGGACAGGAGAGCGAGCAGGCAATGCCACCGGCCCAGCTGCTCGCGCGGTTACCGAGTCGGATACAGCCGGAGCTGCAGGCCACGGCGGTATGAACATGATATAAGATACGTCTTGCTTGTCATGGGAGGACGGGGGACATACGAGCAACAACGGGAAAGAGCAGGAACGATGTGATTCCTCAATAATGTTCGGAATGTATTGTGGTTGGGCAGATATGACCTTAGAGGCTTTACGGCTGTCTCTGGTTACGGATCGAGCTGAGCAGGTTCTCTTGCATGGATTCTTGTGGAAGATCGGGTCACGCCATGTCCTCTTTGATGTTCTTGAGCGGTTGAATGCGCACTGGTTTCTGTGACAATAAGTAGCTGGCTGGGAATATGCGGGTTGCGACCCAGCGACGTTCATTTGGATTTCCTGATGGATTGTACGATTTAGACGCAAATCAAAGAGGTAGTCAGAAACCCTTTCCGATGTGCCCTTCTTTCTAAATGGGTCGATGCTTTTTTTTTGTTCACACGCAACACCATGCAGGCCATGCCCGAAGCCATGGTCCCTGGGATTATGTGACCCAACACAATATGCAAGTGAAGCAAATTCACCGGCGGTGTTCTCACAGATCTCTCGACCGTCTCGGCACTGCACTCGCTTCTCTCAATCAAGATGGTGTGCGCAGGAAAAAGTAGATGTGCGTTGGAGGTCTAGACGGCGGAGCTGCCCGAACAGGGATGGCTGGCACTTGACATGGCCCTGCGCTATTACCTAAGACCCTCCGGCCGCTGCAATCTCGTTCGAGCTTCGCGATAGTCGAACAGGACCTCAATTGACGCCCCTCCCACGCCCAGATACCCTTCACATACCAGCAAACACAGGTCGGCAAGATGTTGGTCGGTCGTTCCTTTGCTGGCGCCGCCAGATGCTGCGCGCGCCCGGCGTACGCGTCGCCGCGCTGGACTCCCGCATTTTCAAAGGTAACAAGCTCTGCTCTTCTCGAAACGACTCGACGATTGCCTGCCAATTTCGCATGCCGAGACTGACCCGCAGCTTATAGATCCAGTCGAGGACATATGCGGACAGGGTGGCAAAGTTCAAGGGACAGAAAGGCTCCGACGGCAACTACACAGTATCCTTGATCGAGGGTGACGGTATCGGTCCGGAAATCTCGCAAGCCGTCAAGGATATTTACACGGCTGCCAAAGTCCCAATCAAATGGGAGCCTGTGGATGTCACTCCCCAGCTGAAAAATGGCAAGACGGTCATTCCCGACTCGGCCATCGAGTCAATCCAGAGAAATTACGTTGCGCTGAAAGGGCCTTTGGCGGTATGTCAGAGAAGAGCTCGGATTGGAGATGCCGGCATTCTAACAGGGAACAGACACCTATTGGCAAGGGGCACGTCAGTTTGAATTTGACTCTGCGAAGGACGTTCAACCTTTTCGCCAACGTTCGACCATGCGTTTCGATCGCTGGCTTTAAGACCCCATATGACAACGTCAACACCGTTCTCATCCGCGAGAACACCGAGGGCGAGTACTCTGGAATCGAGCACGTCGTAGTTGATGGCGTTGTCCAGTCGATCAAGCTCATCACCAGAGCCGCTTGCGAGCGCGTTATTCGATTCGCCTTCCAGCATGCTCAAGAGATGGGCCGCAACAAGGTCCGCGCCGTGCACAAGGCCACTATCATGAAGATGTCCGATGGTCTCTTCCTGAGCGTAGCCAGGGAAATTTCCAAGGAGTTCCCCGGAATCGAGTTTGACGCTGAGTTGCTGGACAACACTTGCTTGAAGATGACCACCGACCCTGCGCCTTACAACGACAAGGTCCTGGTCATGCCCAACTTGTACGGAGACATTCTCTCGGACATGTGCGCAGGTCTCATTGGTGGTCTTGGTTTGACGCCGTCCGGAAACATTGGCGACGAGTGCAGTATCTTCGAGGCTGTCCACGGTTCCGCGCCCGACATTGCTGGCAAGGGTCTCGCTAACCCGGTAAGTACGATTGTAGAGGAAGAAGGATCACGCTAATGTCGGTACAGACTGCTCTTCTTCTCAGCTCTATCATGATGCTTCAGCATATGGGTTTGAACGAGTACGCCACCAGGATCCAGAAGGCCGCCTTTGATGTTCTGGCTGAGGGCAAGGTACGTCTAAGTAGCCCCCAAGCAGTCTACTCCGCTGACTGACAATTTGCAGTCTATCACTGGTGACCTTGGCGGTAAGGCCAAGACTCACGAGTACGCGCAGGCTATCATCTCGAAGCTGTAATTTAGGAACGCATCCCAACTGTGAAAAGACTGGACGATTGGTGATGATCTAGAATTTGGCGTCAAGCATCCGGTGCATAGCATGTATGTATTCTACACGAGTGATTTTGGATGATCTTTCCGACGCAGTTGTGTGTGACTCGTATGTGTGGACTGATCTCGGCATATGCGTGCGAAGGCGTTGTGGTGATGAGATTGAAAGAAGAGGGACAGAAGCCCTTGATACAAATGTGTGTCCACTGCAGGTGCTGACGTTCAGGTCGTGGGAAGCTACAAGTTGGGACGACTCAGCCACTGGAGCACCATATTGACTAGTGAGACAGTGTTCTTACTTCCGACTCCTGAGATGCCACATTTCTTGCAGTACTGTCCATCGAAAATTGATTAGATGCTCCAAGTCTCCGCTCCAGACCTCATTCCCGCCCAATCTCGCCAGACTTCGCCTACATCGCAGTGCGAGTGCTGGAGGTCGACCAGTGGCATTCACCGTATGACTCGGAAACGCAAGGTCGATACTTGCACCCAGCCAAGCTTGTAAATCTTCCATGGACTACACGACAATGACGATGTTTGTTCGACCCGTCGGCTTGAGCAGACAATCCAACTCTGCGTTGTACGAGGCCGAAGTTGAGGTGACTGCCAAAAGTTGACACTAGCGTCGGATTTCAAATGCAACAGTTGCCACACAAAGCTCGCGGTCCACCACACACTTTCGCTGTTATGAATGCGGGCGTGGATAGCAGCATGTCACTCCACAACACCGTCAATAGCCTGAAGTGACGTGCACCGAAGCAATTTTCCGCACAGCTCTGGAGGTCCGATGCCCAACATCTGCACGTCACCCACCAGCAGCAACACCAGACATTCCACATAAAACCCATCGGAACCCTACACTCGCTTTCAATCACCACACACTTCGTCAAGGCCACCTCATTTCTTTGGCCATCCCTCTCACCAGCCACACTCACCCCTCAATCATCATCCGATCAGCCAGCATGGTTGCCCACACCGAAACGGCTCAATGCCAATTCCCCACCATCGACCCAACCTTCAAAGCCTACCACGAGAAAACCATCCTGTCCCTGAAGTCAGAAGCGCTGTCCGCCAACAGGCCCGCCAACGGCGTGATAGCCGCCGACCTAGCAGACGCGGCGGCCAACATTGCACAGCAAAACAACCCGTGCCACAAACTCTTCGCCTCGCTCTGCCCGACCGACCTCGACTCCGTGCCCGTCTTCCTCTACGGCAACCTCACGGCGCCGTCCACCGTCGCCGCCGTTCTGACCGACAAATCCACCCACCGCACCTACGAGCAAGCCGCGCGGATGATGCCGGCCTCGCTGCTCGACCACGCCGTCGTCTCACACGGCCAAGATGACGGTGTATTCGGTGTCCGGACACGCATCGGTGCGCGGGCGAACGGCATGTTGCTCTTCAGCACTACGGGTCGGGAACGGGTTCTGTTGAATGCTTTCAAGGGCGACATGTTCAAGAAGCAGGATGCGAGGGCGGAGTTTGTGATTGCGGGAAAGGTCATTACGATGGAGGTTCTGGTTTGGGCTTGGGCTGAGGATGTCGAGGAGAGGGAGTCGGAGATGGCGGAGGCGAAGGTCTTGGGCGACGAGGAGGGAAAGCGGCAGTTGGTTGTTGCTGCTGACGAGTTGGGTAGTAAGCCGTTTTGCGCGGTCATGTGAGAGGGAAGTTGGTGCTTGGTGTTGATTCGATGCCACTTGGGGGAAGTATGCTTGGTTCAAGATTTATACGCGGACATGGAACGGCTGCTCGAATACCAGACAGCGTGCGCCTCAGTTTGTGGGTTGTGGACTAATTTGTTGAGATTGATGTTCCCGGTCAAGGAACTGTCGAGGTCAGAACTTGGGAGCTTTACTTGGAGGCATTGTTGCCGTGCTTTTGCGAAGATGGCCAAATGAGCTCACAGATACTAGCAAAATGAAAAGGCTTCGCATTAATATTCTTGCGTCGACTTTGACGTTGGACTGTACTGTGGAACAACAATTTCGTTGTTGTCGTGATATTAGTGCGGAGTTAAGTCCCCTTCGACAAGGCAGAATCGGGGAAGCGCATGCGGCCCCGCAACACGAGGTCCAGGCCGCCGCAGCACAGAAGCAAGCGTGAAGGAACGTGCGAGACATATCACTCGAGGAAGCTCTCCAGCTGTCGGTCCCTCAGAAAAAGTTTACCTCCATAGCATCATCCCCCAACCACGATCACGCGGAACGACAGCCCCGCCTTCAACTCGGAAGCAATCTTCAGCTCATCCTCACAAACGCCCGGCCGACACCCTTTCGCGGGAGAAAGCCGTTACGTGCACCCATGATGCAGTCATTGCCCGAGACGAGGGGCCAGTCGTTTGAGGAGCTGTATGGCCCGCCGGAGAACTTCTTGGAGATTGAGGTATGCGAGGATTGGAAATGCGTGATGTCTTGGGCTTGAGCGCATGAAGCTTGAGACGTTCTCCGTCTCATCTGCGACCTCACGTGCTCGTCGCATTCATCTTCTGAGAGCAGTGGATACTGACATATACCAGGTTAAGAACCCAATCACCCATGGCACAGGACGCAATGGTAAGGCGACCCAAACTCCAGACTCCACCCCTAACCTTCCATCGCTGACGCCCACCCTAGTCTACACTTCATACGAGATCGTCAGTAAGTCGACACACCAACCCGGCGCACCCCAACGCGCGCTTCCGACCTGTCGCCCATGAGAACAAAAGAGGAGGGACCACACGTTCTGACGAGCTCTCGCTAGTGAAAACGAACATCCCGGCCTTCAAACTCAAGCACAGCACCGTCCGCCGACGATACAGTGACTTTGAAGCCTTCCGAGATATCCTCGAGCGCGAATCCTCCCGCGTCACCATCCCCCCTCTCCCCGGCAAAGTCTTCACGAACCGGTTCAGCGACGACGTGATCGAGCATCGACGGGAGGGCTTGCAGCGCTTTCTACAGATTGTCGTCGGGCATCCGTTGTTGCAGACGGGTAGCAAGGTTCTGGCCAGTTTCGTGCAAGGTGGGTTTCTATACAAAACATGCAGTCCGGAGGAACGAGGTATCGCGACGATGGTGGCTGACTTACCTTGACGCAGATCCGAACTGGGATAAGAACTCGTGGTAGAAGGGGAAGGGATCATGTTGATGGTTATTCTGAGGAGCAACGGAAGGGCAGCTTCCTGTTTGTTTGTTTTTCTTTTCCTCGTTGAGACTGGAGGCGTTCCTGTTTTCGCTTTGCGGCTTGATGAGCAGACGGTGGGATGATGTTACTCTTCTTTGCGGGTTCGATACTAGAGCATGGAGTTACTTTGCGTGGCTGAATGCAAGCGAATTATGCCGAGTTGAATTTCATGGTTGCGGCAAATTCTACAACGGCTTTCACTTTTCACCTGCGATTACCTTGTTCTCGATGTGGTTCTCAACCGGTACAGGCAATTCAAATTCGTTTCTGCAATGCAATAGCGAGCTCGACATGATCCGTAGCATTCTTCGGTGAAAAGGCCCGCCGGACACATCGAATCTTGCACACAGAATCATCAATCACACTTCACCCTCGACCACCGCGCAAAAGTCACCAGGACCCGCAAAAACCCTCGCATCACGTAACAAGAGCCCCATAATCCGACATCTTTTCTCCCCCACCCACCTTTTCAAGACAATTTCTCTTTCCCGAACGAGTTTCGGGCTCAGGTTACCCAATCGATCCGGAACCCACCCCCCCAAAAATCCAGGTGCTCACGCCCCCTCAACGAAGCCGGTGTCCGGGTTTTTTTGTTTTGTTGTTTTGCTTTTGTTTTTACGGCACGGCGGGCGCTGCAAGCGGGGGCAGGGCAGATATTTTCCGGATCCCGGATTAAAAGGAAAGGAAAAGGATGAGAAGGGACCTGTGTGTGTGTGTGTGCGTGTGTGCTTGTGGGAGTCCCCGCCCGTGGTTGATGGGCTATGCGCGAGAGAGAGAGAGAAGGAGTTCGGATGAGTCGTGAGCGGGTCGCTGGCACAATCGTCGAGAGATGTGGTGGGGAGGGGGAGGAGGAGGAGGAGGAGGAGGAGAAGGTACCGTGCGGGATTGTGATTGTAATGGATGCCTTTGAAGGTAGACGGCGAAGAGCGGTGTGTCGGTTGTCTAATGATTTTCGCGATGATAACTCTGGAGACCTTCAGCTCTGTTGCAATAGTCGGAGATGTACGTGGCAAAATGCTGAGAATTTGACAACGGGTTCTGTGCTCTTGCCTTTAAAACTGACGGAGCGCAATCATGGTCCATAAACGAGCTCGATTATAATAGTCGCAACGTCGAACGAGACGAATCCATCACGACTGGCATTGACAAGGGTCCAAACTGTGAACCACCACGATCTCATTTCTTCAGCTATGTATGTATCCTCCAATTAACATTATACCTCGTCTCTGAAACGGCCATTTGTCATTTCAAATTCAGCCGGAGCAAGGTCCTGGCGAAGGCATCTGTTGTCATCGCCGTATCCTGATTCCCTTTTCTCTTCACCGAGTTGACGATATCTGGCACGGTCCGTTCCTTGTTACGAGACCCCGGCCGAATCATGGTGTTCATGTTCGTTGCTTTCGCGTGACGGTTTCGTCAGGGCGAATAATGCTTCTCCCTCTATTACCCCCTCTTGTCGTTGTTGTCGTCCAAGATCCGGAATGGCTTCACTTGGTACGTTTGTCTATGTACATGGTCTCCTTGTCATCTTCGTGCCATCTTCTGGCGTGCTGGCTGAGTCAGGTCATTCCTGGATTTGACCACACTGCAATGCAGAATGCTGCCGCAAGTGTTTGAAGAAAGTCCCTGCCCGCGGTAGCTTGTGCAAGCGTGCCGTCAAGTGTTGATGGCGGAGTTTTCCGTCACTCGCACGACCGAGTCTCTGCCGAGAAGATGCAGCCAGGATTAAACCCGCAAGCCGAAACATTAAACGTCGCCGGTAGAATGTCTCGAAGTCGTCAATAAAGGTGATATTCTATGAACAGGTGTAGTCGGAATCGAAAGTGTAAAAGAGCCACCCGGTTTCGTAATGCGTGCCCTCTGCACTAGAGAAGCACACTCGAATGGCCCAGAGAAGGGCTCGCGGGAAAAAAAAAAGCTCCCGAAGCCCCCGAGCGAATGCCATAACGCCAGGCTTTCCGCGCACCCAAAATTAGTGGTGCCTAGGCCGTTAAGTAATAAAATCTCCACTCAAACTCCAATTGTGTTGCAAGTCGTTACGCGTCTCATTTTGTACGAATGCATGCCGTGGAATCATGCGACGCTGTCGATGAGCTTGTCGAGCCTGACCTTGTCGACAACGTGGTCCGCCGTGCTAACAACCTTGTCTGCGACCGCACCCAATTTGTCGGCAACTCTCTGCACCTGGGGCTTGGCTGAGACGGTGTACAGCAAGTTGTCGGTGTAAAAGTGACGAAGGTAGGCGACAACCGCGGGGATGGTACCAAAGAGCATGCCAGTAGCGGGCAGGCAGAGGTAGTCCATCCAGTTTGCTCTCCAGTTGCGGTGCGAGAAACCATCGGCAGCCTTCATGTCCTCGTACAAGCCGGCCTTCTTCATTTCGTCCTCACGGTACTTGACGCAGAGCTTGTGGTAACTCTCGTATAGGTACAAGTAAAAGCAGGTCAAGAGCATGCCGATGGCGCGGAGGGTACCGCAGAAGGAGAAGGCGCTAAGCAAGACCGGGTGAGTGACGGCGCTGGGAACCCAAGAGCTGTAAATGACGGCCGAAAAGAGTGCAACGGTAAGGTGAGCAGGCAAGAAATGCGCTTCGTACAGACGGTGGTAAAGCAGGACCATGCGCATCTTGTTGAACTTTGTCGGCTCTGGCTCGTCGTAAAGGTTGAGGTTGGGCGGGGAGAAGTGCTCAACGCCATCCATCCAGCGGTCCAGGCGAGTTTCCGGCTCGGGGTCTGACAGCCAGGTTGCGCTGTTGTTCTCCACACGGAAAAAGCACTCGAGACCCTTGTGGACGGCGAAACCGGTGTCCAAACAACCCCACATGTGCCTCAAAGCCTGGTTGTACCGAGCCCAAACACCACCAACAAAGCCTCGGAAACCTTTGGTCTCGACGCTGACATTGCATTGCGATGCGGGGGTGAAGATGATGGTCGTGTCGGCCTTGCCCTTGGTCGCAAAGTACGCTTTCTGCGGTCTGGTTAGCAACGATCGCGCTCAATTGTGTGTTGGTTCGACTTACCAGGAATGTGTGCATGTCCTCGCCGATGGACTCTGGGCCAGTGTCCCAACCACCGATACGTCCAGCCAAGGGCATGGCGACGGAGTAGACGGAAGTAGGGATCTTGACGGAAGAGCCACGGTACATGCCAGACAAACCAGCGCCACACCAGAAGATATCGGCGGTGCGCACAAGCGGGTTGACTTGGTGACTGTTACGGTCGAAGCAGAGCGGGCAGGTGTACAGAGACATGTCGGAGTTTGGGTTCTCGCGATGGGCCTTGGTCATGAGCAGGAAGTAGCTTGCCGGGAAGTGTGTGTCGGAATCCATGACAGTGATGATGGTGTTTCTGCGCTCCAGCGGGTCAGAGTAGTTGTGGCTCAGAGTCTTGGCGGCCCACGAGACATTGCTGCTCTTGCCAGCGACCTCGCCAACGATGTCGTCGGGGTGGACAGTGAAGCTGATGTTCTTGAACGAGTGCTGGAACTGGTCGACCAAGACTTTGGCAGTGCTGACACCGTGCGGGTCGCGCCTTTCGGTAGCGATGTAAATGTCATACGACGACTTGGCCAGAGCGTGGCTGGAAAGCACCAGCAGGGTCTCACGAAGGGTTCCAATGTCCTCCTTGTACTCGGGCAGGATGATGGCGTGCGTGACCGGGACCTCAACGTCTTCAAAGTAGCTAAGCTTGGGAGTGCCAACTCTGCTCAGGGACGACTCGGGAGTGCCAGCGAGGGTGGAGGCGCTGCTGATGGGAATGGACAGGCTAGAGCTCTTGTCGTCGACGCTGATGCTGCTGGAAGCGGACGTCTCGGATTCCGTGTCGAATTGGCGCGAGATGATCTCGACAGCCTCGAACTTGGCGGAGCGGACCTCGTTGGTCAACTGGAAGACGGCGTAACAGAGGCGGACGGGGAAGACGAGGCAGGCGGAGACGTGCGCAAGGATGGAGTAGACAATGTACATGACCTGCCAGACATCGAGATTGTGCCAATCCGTCTTAGCATTGCTCTTGTCGCTCCAGGGCAAGGCCAATCGGCCACTGAGGGCCATCTGCGAGCGTGTCAGCGATGTCGAGGACGAAGATGGGAGGACAGGGGCCGCGTACCCAGCAGACTGCGCTCCATAGCAGGATACTGAGGCCGGGAATGATGCGGCAGAGATACTTGACAGAACCCATTGCGAGATGCTCGGTTAGATGTCTGCCTGTGGATATTTGCTCTGCTGCTATGCTCCTCCCAGGGAGTCGGAGGTCGGGAGGGGAGAGCTGGGCCAGGAGAGGGATTGCGCGACAGCGGGAGTGTCGATGCGGTGCGAGGAAGGCTGCGCGCAGGGCCGAGAGCAGCAGCAGAGGAGTCGGCGGGGCGGTAGGTGAGGAAGTCGGGCTGGAGGTGTAGTAAGGAACGGCGACGGCGAGAGGACTTTTGTGAGAAGAAGGCCGAGAGGTAGCAGCAGCAGGCGGGAGGAGGAAAGGAAGTATGCTGAAAATTAGTCGGGGCGCCTGCTGGCTGGGAGAGAGAAATGCAAGATGCTAATTAAACGAGCCCGGACTTGTGGCGCAGCGACGAGCCACTCACACGCCTCTGCACGCTGCACACTGCACACTGCACACAAGCAAGCAATCTCGACACAGATACCCACTTTGCCCTCCGCCTGAGCCTCACTCGCTACCGTGCTCGTTCACACGCCTTGCTGACTGTCAATTTCGCGACGATGAGGGTCGTCGTTGGTCGGCCCGAGAGGTTGTATGGAGCAGTGCTGTGTGCGAAAGCAAGGGCAGACGACGGGCACAAGAAATACTAGACAAGAGATAAGAGATGGATTTCAAACTCGACTGCATACCTGGCTCCCGGCTTCACTTGTCGCCTGCAGCCAACTGGGCGCTCGAGGCCGTCGGGTCTGGCCAACGACTCGCCTGAACCGGCCGACGGCTCCTGTGTTTTTTTGCAGAGCACAAAGAGGACTACGTAGTGCTGTCGTGCTGCCAAAGACCGGTTCGAGCATTCTGTTCTGGATGCTTTCCCAATCGATCCATGGAGACATTGTCTGTATCCTCTCAGACATGGTCTGTTTCACCATCGGTGCTTGTTTCCATGCCTGGTCCTCCTGGCATCGAACCCCTCCGCCTCCAGCGCCCGTTTTGCGCATTTGCATGAGCGGCAGCCTTGCGGGCTTTGCATGACAGCACCAGGGAGCCTGGGCCCGGCTCTGGCCTTGAAACACATTCAGGGAGCGGCGGGGAGGGTCTGATGTGTGGTGGAGTTTGAGACGCAGCCGCGAAGCACTGGCCGTCTGCCATCTTGAAACGGCCTGGGGCAGAACAAGTCCCGGCTGGCTGACCGAAAAGCCTGACAAAGCTTCCTTCGAGTCCCGCAAATCCATTACCTTGCGCTATTCACCCTGCATGTTCGTGGAATCGTTTTCACACACAGGAGTACTTTTCATGAGGATTCGCCAAAGTCCTTGTCGGTGCATTTTTGCAGTTTCTGCCACAACTGCCCCCATACGGACGCCGAGGCAGACAAGGCTGGCGAGCACGAACGAGCAGGATGAGATGAGCGGACGATCTCCAGACTCTGAGAGCTGCCACCATACCTGTTTTGCTCCCTGACCCAGCCGCTGTGGCTTGGACAACGCCCTGGACCCGCCCATTCGCCGCCGACCACTGGACTCTAAGTTCAAGCTGGGATACCATGCCGATTATCATTGCAACGCAAAGCTCCAAGCAAAGAATTTGGCCTTTTCTTCGTACGTACCGAAGAGCGCACCAGTCACACTGTCACAGACTACGGAAGACACTTGCAGCGGAGGCCGCCCGCCCCGGCTGATGCTGCCCTTGACGATGAGCGCACGACCAACCATGTATCCTTCGCAAAGTTAATTGCAAGGATTTCTGCTTCATTTTAAAGATCCAGGAGCTGAGCAAAAGGGGCAATACGATGAGAGCAATCAGCAAATTGGCACTCTGGTGCCTCGGTCGTGCTTAGTGCTATGCTCGTGTGACTGTCGATGAGCGTACGGGGCACGGTGTTTGCACATTCGTGTCCATGCTTTCGTTTCGCACTTTATCATAGCCCTCATCGGCGATAGAAGGCGCCCGCCAGCTTGTGACGCCCTGCTCACCATCGTTGCAGACGCTGCGTCATGTGCAGAGTGGCATGCGACACTGCTCAACCTTGTCGTCCACCTTGGAGTCTCCTCCCACTGTCGCGATAACTCAGCTGTGCCTGCTAGACCGCATTAGAGATCGCCAACCAGGCCAAGATGTCTCTAAAGTTGCTCGTCTTCGCGCTTGTCAGGGGCCACGCTGGCCTTTGATCCGCCGTCATTGGTCGGCGCCTCGCATTCTGGTCGCTTGGTGCATGTCGCGATACCCCTTTGACCTTTGGCACCCACGGGTCGTTTGGGAAGGCAACGAGGCCTACCGTCGGCATCTTGTCAATTCACAAAATTCAAATCCAGCCTGCACGTCAATCCCGATCGCCACAGCGATCGGGAATTATTACTATTGACAAAGAGCACGATGTCGACAAAGACCCCTCTTGTTGGAAGGGACCAGCTGGATACGCGGCGTGCTTCAGATGGTCTAGCCCAGTGTCGCAGATCGGTAAATTAACAAGAGACAGCTTGACACAGAATGCTTACAGAATCCAAGAAGCAGAAGGCGCCTTCAGTCTTAGCCTCGTCATCGCATCGATCGAGTCAAGCAGTCCTGATTCCTGACATGCTTGTCCACAATGGCGCTGGCGCTGGCGGAATCCGCTTGCGGCATCATTTTAGGGCATTCTTGCGTTCAAGATACACCACGTGCTCTCGATGCTGGTCAATTCGTCTTCATCTCCCACCTCGGTGAAGTCTTGGACCCCGCAGATAGGAAACGCAGCTAAACCCCACTATCGCCTTTATCTGAGTCTATCTTAGCCCTTTCGGCATGCAGCATAAGACGTGCCGTACAGTGTCTTCAACGACGCTGCAGCACATGATCCCCTGCATCATCTAGCCATCAATGCTGAGCATTCGATCGGCACGGCTGAAGTGATAACCCCCAGGCGCTATCAGACGGGGACCACACAGACCAGCACAGCCCTCATCGTATCCAACAGGATATCGCGTACAATGACGGAAAGCGCCTCCTTGCCAACCAGTCCTAGGTCCGCCAACTTGGCAGCTCGTCGGCTCGCACGGCATGCAGACTGGGAGATTCATGTCGGGCAGCAAACCTTCCCCAGACTGGGGTACGTACTATTCCGGTACAGCCATTCGAAAGCCTTGAAAATAATGCTATAGATCGAAGTCGTCGTGCTGACCTTCAAGATCTTGGTCCTTTGCGATAAAGACTAAGATACATCAGCTGCGTGCGTCACTAGCCGTCTCGTGCTTGATTTGGCCATCTACACGGCCGTCTGACGACAGACTCCGGGGCGATGCTACGAAGACAGTGGGCATGTTGAACCATGTGTCCATGTTCCATCTTTAGTGACCGTTGACGTACAGCCTACATGAATATACCTGCTGCGCCTTCTTCAAGCAATCATGTTTGCCTAAAGTGGATTCACGATGCGTCGTAACTTGTGGCTGCAACGTGAATTTCAATGGCTGAGTAGGTAAATATGCCCGAGTCCTGACAATGGATCCGCAGTCAAAGGTAAGAAGTTACATGAGTGTTCACATAATCAGGTGAGCCTGAGGCATATGCTTGCCATGTGAACAAGTCCTCCTGTTTCATCTCAGTCGCATGTTCGCGACAATTCTGACTCACACAAATCGCGTACATTACTTATGACGTCGCAGTGGTCTGTCAGGCTGTTGCCACCATCGAAAGATGATTCCGCGATCATGCAACTCACCGATTGCGGGCCAGCGAAACAACTCTTGGAAAATACCACCTTTTCTCGACGACTGGTCAGCCCTTGCAGCGCCACAACTTATCCTCTGCGCGATTTGACCATTTCTGACACAGCCGATGTACTGATCCTGCAGTCTCGCCTGTAATGGGCCTCAAGATCCTGGAAACGCCACGAAAGGTCCGGCGTAGTGTACGTACCGCCAATACGTCCGACTAAACATACTCAGTCTTCTGAGTCAGATTAGGCCTCGTGCAACCAGGTTTGAGAATGAACACCAGAAGTCGTTTGAATACCAAGTCTCAGCGGCTTGTCAAGATAGAGCGAAGATGAAACAAGGCGTTCGCATGTTCATCGCATTCAGATTGCAGCTCGGAAAGGTGTCCCTCAAATTCTTTCCGATCTGAACCGATCGCTCGGCCAATCCATTTATGGACCTAGTCAGACAGTAGAATTTCCCATCAGAGTTATTTCAGGTATATCCGAACGCCAGCTCACCTTCGTACTTCCGTGAACGCCTTGTCGCGTTTCAGAACCGGAACATCCTGCGCATAAGCCACAGGTTTGTAGTCAATAAGATGTCATGTTTGTCAAGTCCCATTTCAGCTGGCTCAGCTGGCTCAATTCGGTGACCCCCTTTCGCGAGACGGGAAACCACAATCTGTGTTTATACGGCTTAATGATCTCTGGAATACACTGACGCGTTTCGCCGGGTGCACGGTCTCCGGTGGCTTCTTGTTTCCATCAAGTGTGAACCAGAGTTCTCCTCGGGCTCTGTAGAGAACAGGACAAAGCCTTCCAGACATGGAGCTGGCACTTTATGTTATCAAGCAATTTTTAGGAAGCAAAACGGCTCCAGCCCAGCCAGCAGTTGACACAATACAACTGCGTTCGCTAGGCGGCAAGAGCATCGTGATCACCAGGCGCTTGATCGATCGCGCACGCAAAGAATCGTTGATGGATGAAAGAAAGCTCATTATCATTCATTAGAGGTCCGGTCATCGACGTAATACCAGCCCAACTCGCCCCCAAAAAGTAAAAGCCGTAACAACAGTGAACCGAAACATTATGGGTATCATAAGAGTGGAATCGTCGGATAAAATGTGGTGATGGCAGCTGCGGTCAAGTCAGACCCGAGGACAGCGTTCACCTGACAACACCCTTACGCAAGCTCACACTCGCACTCGCGCTCACGCTCACGCTTGCGTAGCCATGAAAATCTGTACACTCTCCCCCGGTCGAAGACTTCCTCGACATCCCACCCCCCTCGCCCCCCCCTTCCCGATCCCCAACCCGGCAAACTCGGGAATATCAGCGACCTCCAGCCCGGCCGCCAACGAAATGAATCGACCGCGACCGAACCCGGCCGTCGGCGGCGGCAAATCCTTCTCCCGCACAGTGCCGCTTCCAAACGAGTACGCCGTCGCGCCTCCCGGCGCACGCGGCGGAGGCGACTGCTCGTTCCGTAACGGTGGCGAAACCGTCGTGCGCGGCGAGAGGGGGTGGAGTGGAGTGGATGTCGGTCTCGTCGTCGCGGCGCCGACGGTCTTGACCGAGTCTGCACGGCTCGCCAGCTTGGGCGTCGTGGGGAAGAAGTTTAGGAGGTCGCGGGCGCCTTCGGACAGGCGGTGGGCGTAGGCGGGCGAGGTGGGAGATGCGGGGACTACTGAGGAGAGTCTGGTGTGCGAGGCGGCTTCTTCGGTCGCGGAGTCGAGTTCGCCCAGGGGCGTGTCGCATTGCTTCTGAATGACTACGGAGGACGAAGATGGGGATGCTGGAGCTAGGAAGGCGGAGACACGGAAGGCGGGGGAGTGGGTTGTTGCGAGCTCGATGGGAGATTTGTTTGCGGTGGGTGGGACGGAGCCTGGCATCTCGATCGCGGAGCCGATGGGGTATGTTGAGCTGGGAATCCTGCCTGCTCTCGCTGCCGCTGCGACGGGATTCGAGGGAGAGCTGTTTCTTCGGATTCGTAGCGGGACGGGCTTGCGTTTGATGCCGGAGCCGGAACCGCTCCTGGAACGATGCTGATTATCGAGATCGAGGGCTGGCATCGGCGGCAAGGGAGCCAGTCGCCACGCGTGACTGCGGATTTGAAAAGAGTCTGACCGAAGGGGCATAGCCACGGCAATCGTTCGAAAAGGATCGTGTGAGATGTCGCCGGATGGAGCGGTTCGAGGTCGCTGCAATTCGGAGCTGGGATTGCGGCGGTCCATTGTCGTTCTCGGCGGGCGTTGTCTGCTCGGAGAAGGATATGTCAATGGGAATGCCAGCTTCGGATCGTTGGCCGGTGCTTGTCGGAAATCTGATGGCCCACTGATGGTCAAAGCCGGTCCTTTTCGGACATTTGAAGGCATGCTGATATTGAAGGTCTGAGATCTCTTTCGCTTTCCTTTCAAACTCTTATTATCCTTGCGTTTGTAGGGCAGCCCGTCTGACTTGGACCGTCCAACCACTCGGCGGGCTTCTGCTTGAATGCTTGGAGTTGACGCCTCCGGTGTCGGGCAAGGCAGTTCTGTCATCAGAATGGTTTGGGGTCTTTTCTGCGATAGCATCACTGGCTCAAGACCAGCTTCGTACATGGGTAACGTGTCGATCACCGAGCCGCTTCGGTCAGCGTCGGCGGTCGAGTCAAACGACTGCAGGACCTTGGTATTGCTATGATTAAGTCGTGCCTTTCGAGCTGAACGAGGTCGAAGACATGGCAGTATTGCGTGGACCCATGTGTTGGAGGACATGTTGATTCGGAACACAGGGTGACCGTATGCCCGGACGGTGGCTGGTGAGCTCCTGCAACGGCGCGAAAGGATCGGACTCTAGGTATCCATGCCACCTAGGTAGTTCTCGAGCAAAGCAATTAGTACTGCTTCGAGGGGTCTGATCGGACTTTTGCTGCGTCAAAAACACGGAGTTGAAGGAATGACAGTGACATCGACGCGCGCGAGGGAACACAGAAAAAGAAAGAGACAGCAGTGTTGGATTAAAGCGAACAGGTACTGTACTCCTGAGGTGAGGTGCACAAGGGCTCGTCCGCCAGATTGGTTACTAGGTTTCTGTAACATCTGCAACGGCGCAGAGGCGCAACAAACTTCGGGACGCCAACAACTAGACCAAGCTGCTTATTTCGCGATAACCGCCTGCTCCGGCTGATCTCAGCACACTGATTGCCTGATGGTCCGCGACGAGACGCTCGGTCTCGAGAAAGCAAAGCTACCATCGCACATCGATCGCGACATGATCCAACCTCATAGGCTGGCTGCTCTGACCACAATCTGTCAGATCGCAAAGGCATTTTGGGGAAGAGGACCAAGATCACGACTGCTCGCCGTGGAGCGTCGCCAGCGTCTGGCAGCGAGGCTGCATCTTTGCACGGTGAGAGGTCGACCGGACGTTGGCCAACATGACTAGCCATGTGAGATCCGCTCTTTCTCCACACCTGCTGACGAGAAGACGGAGCAATCAGAGCGCTTCTGGAAGAGACACCCCTGAATGCCCTGCGTGGATCTTGGGGATTTCTGGCACTCGCGCCGCTAAGCGCCGACGATGCCAATGGGCGTCCCGCCGACGCAATTGCGCATCACGACGAATTAGGTCGAGCTGTGCCGAATGCGGTTTTGCCTTCCATCAAATGATTGGGAGTGTCTGGCTGGTGCCGATGGCCGAGGCGAGTGGCGCTCGTGCTAGGCCTCTCTTTGCAACCCGGACGGTTCCCAGCCAGAGAAGGAGACTTGGTAGGGAGATTATTATTCTTGCGCAACTCGCGAGTCTGACAGTCGTGTTCGGGGTGGGGTCTGCGAACTGTTCCTGTGCCGTCTTGGACGTTGCAGGCCCAATTTCGGCCATGTCACGATGGGCGGAGGCTGCCATCTCGAGGTCCTGACCGCCAGCAAGGGGTTTTAAATGAACCTGAACATCACGTACAGCTCGACTGCAAGATCAGATGAGTCTGACGATTGTAGAATGCGCAAAGATAGACATGCGATCAATCTCAATTCATGTACGCTACGCAGCGACGTTTGGAGGTTTGAGGACGGAAAAACGAATTACTGCCGGTTGACAAGAATCTCGCAGTCGAACATGACTAAGCCCGAGATGAACAAACTCGCAGCCAGCACTGAAGACTTCTGGAACGCTGAGGTGAGCCTCGTGTTGGTCCTGGCGAACTCCGGAGCAGATGGCACGACAGCTATACTGCTACAGTGATAGTGATGAAGCTACAGACACCTCATGCATCGCTTGCAGGGCAGAAATTGTGCGAATGGAATTTCTGTCCTTCTCACGTGTCTAATGCTAGCCATGCAGGCCTGGAAAGAGTGTACAGAAAAAATATGTGGATTCATTGCCACGCATTTTCCGTGCAGCCCTGGAATCGGTGGCTGCATACCTTTGCCGCATTCGTGACGATCATGGTTCGAGGTCCGTTGATTCTTGTTCCGCTCACTGGGTAGCGGCGTGGCTTGCACCGGGGATCTTGGTCTCCCAGGAGGTCATGTTTTTGCAGTAGACCTCCATCTTCGGCAGACCAACGTTGTTCATGAAACCATGGTTATCAATGGTGCCCGCCTTGAGGAGCTTGAGACCGGCCATGGTATCGGCTTCGACCCAGATGAGGTTGGCACACTGACTTTGAGTTAGCCAAGTGTGCGGCCCTGACGGAAGTGTGTTGTCGGTGCAGGTCGATTGGCTGCTGCTGATATCTTACCTTATCACAGACGTTATAAGAGACACCGTTCCCGCTATCTCCCTTCCGGGTGTAGGACTTGTTTGCCCTTCCAGATTTGATGGCAAAGTTGCCCTCGGGGATGACCAAGTTCCACGAAGCACCTGTGCCGCTGGTCTTTCTGCAGGGAATACAGTGGCACGCAGCCTTAGCACCTGTCAGCTTACAACTGATTTGACCGCTGGAATTGACATACCCAGCCGGCGGGGTCGCCCGTGAACTCGTAGGTGAGATCACCGCACACGTAGCTTCCCTTGACCACTGTGCGTGGACTATAGGCTGGAACTGAGTGGTTTGATATGCGCTAGAATGCTGCAGTGAGCAAGTTTCAGGCGTGTCTGGCACGAGTGTGGTCGGAAAAAGGGTCCTTTCTGTCTATGCCCTCATTCTTCACGTCCATGACGTTGGCAGGTGACGAGGAGCCGCCGGACCGACCGCACGATCCTTACGAGGCACAAACACCAGCGCCCTCGAGAGTTGGTTCTTCAAGATTTGCGTTGCCAGCATCTACAATGTCCCACTGATAATATCTTCGGATTCTTCTGGGTGCACACTTGTTCGCCTGATCTGACACTTCGACGCTTTCAGGCGAGCTCACACCACCCCAGTGGCGCAGTCAAGTCTGGCTCTGGGTAGAGAGGTCCCTTCTCCCCGGCCCTCACCAATGATCGTTTCGATGATTCAGATTTTGCACAATTCGTCTGGCGAAGCGACTCAGAACCATGGACACCCGTCAACGGCACAAGCAGGCAGCCGCCTCGCCGACCCGTGAACAGCAAGGTTCTACGTTCCCTGCCAAAAGATACCTGCGTCGGCTCCCATAATACCACCTTGCGACCTTCCAGACCGTTGAACGGCTCTTAGCGCCACGCGCTAGAGAACAACATAGTGTAAATCGCTCCCAAGCTGCCCAACCACAGATCCAGCTCATGCCAAACTAATCACGGATGCTATAGCCCGCGAGAGATGCGGGGGGCGGAGGTGGCGACTTTCACCTTCTGATTCGAGAGGAACAGGAACTGCACATGCTTCGGAACAGCTTACGCGACGCCTTGGCAGCTAGTCCTGAGAGCGTGGGCAGTGCAAAAACACCTCGGACAGTATGTTTGTCATCGTGTATATATCTAGCTCGACTGCCGATCCGATCGTCGCCATGTCTTCTTCTCCAGGTCAAGTTCTTCTCTCACCATGCATTCTCCATCTTTATTCGCCCTGGCTTTGGCAAGTTCGGCCTCCGCCTTCCCAAGCTTCCTGGTAAGATCTTCCCCCAAACTGAACGAAAGGGAACCCCTGCCCGAGTCGCTTGCATGGTCGTCTCTCGCCCATCTCAACCCCCGCGAACTGGACAACTTCATTCGATCGACATCAGCTAGGTTAGACGGCGCTTCGCCCCCGCCGGGCCCACAGTCTGATACCTCATCGAAGCTCGTCAACGATGCCTCACATCCTTTCCAGGCCGCCGGTACCAACGACCAACGTGGTCCCTGCCCCGGTCTGAACACCCTCGCAAACCATGGCTATTTGAACAGGACGGGCGTTGTCACACCTCAAGACATCGTCAATGCCGTGCAGACAGGATTCAACATGGGCAACGACCTTGCCGTCATGGTGGCCTGGGGAGCTCATCTGGTCGATGGCAACCACCTGACCAATCTCATGTCCATCGGTGGCAAGTCCAGCGCAACTGGTGCAGACCCTCCGGCTCCGGCTTCAGTCGGCGGCCTTGATGTGCACGGCACATTCGAGGGTGACGCCTCAACTACCCGTGGTGATTACCAGTTCGGTGACAACCACTCTTTCAATGAGACCCTGTTCCAGGTCCTCGTCTCCAAATCGAAGCAGTATGGTGGTGGTCAATACAACCGAACAGCAGCGGCAGAGGTTCGCTATGCTCGCATTCAAGATTCGATGGCTCGCAATCCCAACTTCAACTTCTTGACGCCCCGATTCTACACAGCGTATGCTGAGTCCATCTTCCCATACACCTTCTTCGTTGACGGCCGGAACGGCAACAATGCTTCTCTCGATCTTGGCGTGGCCAGGTCCTTCTTCCAGAACGCGCATTACCCGGACGGCTTCTACCGACGTGGTGGATCATTCGGCCTCGCTGCCATCTCCGGCGACCTGAACAACTTGATGAAAGCCCACCCCGTGCCGCCGGGCACCAACAAGGCAGCTGGACAATACGTGGCGGACAAGAACGATCCCGCATTGACCCAAGGTGTCTGTGGTATTTACACCAAGCCCGTAAATGTCACAGTGCCCTCGTTATACCCCAACCCGAGTGGCGACCTGCTCACGGCGATCAAAGCCAACCTTCACACATTTTACACCGCGTTCTCCAACGTTGGTTGTACAGAGATATTCCCGTACGGGCAATAGGCATGAAGAGCTTGAGATATAACGACTTCCTGTTCGGTGCATAAATTCAAAATTTTTGATCATAGTTCTTCCATGAACGAGGCCTCCTCGTGCGCTGCTACGTGTCTGCAAGTCGTACATTCGCGTCTGCTGCAACTTCTCGATAGAAAAATAGACGCACAATCTGCGGCATCGCTGGCAGGTGCGAATGCGCGTGACTGAATGCTTCGCAACAACGAACCAACAGCAAAAGGCCCCGAGAGATTGTAAGCATGAGACGACAAGTCTCACCACCGTCGCAATTTTGTCTCAGGGTCAGACCGACATGGGTGCTGAAAATATTCTTCAAGTTTTTCCAATGGCTGGGCTTGGAGTGCTGAAAGTCTGCAGCCCGCACGGGCCATCGGCGACGGCAGAATTCTTCGTGCCGAACCCTAGCGCGTTCTGTCCCACAGCGTCTCGACAGAACTTTGTAGCTCTGGCAGACTTCGCAATCGTTTGATCCTCACCACCAATTTCAAGAGGATAAGTCGTCAACATGGGTCGCGGTCCGAAGAAGCATCAACACCGTCTGAGTGCGCCCTCGCACTGGCTGCTGGACAAGCTCTCTGGTGCCTATGCGCCAAAGGCTTCGTACGTTGAATTGAAGCTGCAGACACCTCGACAAGATACTGATCGAATCCCAGGCCCGGTCCTCACAAGACCAGGGACAGCTTGCCCTTGATCGTCTTCATCCGAAACCGCCTCAAGTATGCCCTCAACCACCGCGAGACCAAGAGCATCATGATGCAGCGCCTGGTCAAGGTCGACGGCAAGGTCCGCACCGACATCACCTACCCTGCCGGCTACATGGACGTTATCACCATCGAGAAGACTGGCGAGAACTTTCGCCTCGTCTACGACACCAAGGGCCGTTTCACCGTCCACCGCATCACCGATGAGGAGGCTCAATACAAGCTGGGCAGAGTCAAGCGCGTTCAGCTGGGCCGCGGTGGAGTGCCATTCTTGGTTACGCATGACGCACGGACGTGAGTTTCTACTCTCCAACCCGTTGCCTCTATCAGACGTTGGATCAAGCTTTGGCTACTCGAAAGAGAACTGGACATGTTGATTCACAAAACGACTGAGATTGGCATCGGTGAGCAAAATAAGGAGTTGTTGCTAACAGAAAATCAGTATCCGCTACCCGGACCCTTTGATCAAGGTCAACGACACTGTCAAGATTGACCTGACCACCGGCAAGATCAGCGACTTTATCAAGTTCGACACTGGTGCGATCGCTATGATCACCGGTGGTCACAACATCGGGCGAGTGGGTGTCATCACTCACCGTGAGCGTCACGACGGAGGTTTCAACATTGTCCACGTCAAGGATGCCATCGGAAACGCTTTCGCTACCCGTGAGAGCAACGTCTTCGTCATTGGCACTGACAGGCCTTGGATCTCCCTGCCCAAGGGCAAGGGTGTCAAGCTTACCATTGCCGAAGAGCGTGACCGCCGTCGTGCTCACGCTATTGCTGGTAACTAAATGTAGACTCTGAACGACTTTCGCAAGTTGTGGGATGAATGCAATGAATGCATGGGTTGGCTCTGGCACTAGGCGTACGGAGCGAGTTTACGAACTCTGCTTAAATCAATGATATCCAGCGACTGATTCTTTCAATGTACTTTTTGAACTACCATGATCTTGATCGCTTTGCCTAAATCTCTATCGTGCTCCTGGGAATGCGTTGTCAGATATCCTGAGAAATGACCTTGTACTTATTCGACGCCGCTGGTCCAATCAGCAACGGCAGCTACAGAGCCGTCATCCTGAACCACCTTGCCCCGGTCCCATTCACGACCTTCACCCCTCGACTTCCACTTGACATCCTCCTCTCTCTTCCCCTTCTCCCATCTCTCAATCTCCTCCGAGCTGAAACCTGCCGCTCGTAACCTGTCCCCTTGGACCTTTTGGTACAGAGCTCGATCTCGCACCGCCTCGAGCCCACCTTCCCAATCATCACCATCCTGATCGACAAGATCCGGTTGGAAATCCGTCTTCGGATCATAAGCAGACGAGAACCGCGCATCCATCGCAGACCCGGAAGCCACACGAGCCCCCCTTCCCCGGCGAATCACGGGACCCGTCCGCTCGGCGTAATCCGCGGACTCATCTCGCAGCCGTCCAAAGCTCTCGGAGTGTCTGTCTTCGACGTCGGACGGACGGCCGCGTTTCTCTCTATCTGTGCTTTCGCGGCGGTCGCGTTGCCTGTCCTCGCGAATCGACGGCCGTCGAGCCATCTTGCCGGATTCTTGGACCAGTATGTCTTCGAACGAGCTCGAACGGTCTCTTGTTTTGGCGAAGCTCCTCTCGGCGTCCTGTTGCCGTCGTGACCGTCTGTAGTGTTCGCGCTCACGAGAGGGCACAGCCGTAGCTGAAGCCTCTCGATCTCGATCTCGACTTCGCCGCCGTCGAGCATGATCCCGAGCACGGTCCCGATCACGATGGCGTTCCGAATCATAATCCCCGGCATCCCGCCCTCTCACATCTCCATCACCATCCCCCCGCCGTCTCCCGCCCGGCGACCTCGACCGCTCCCTCCTCCCACCCCGCCTCTTCCTCCGCCGGTGCGCATCGCCATCCTCGTCATCCTCATCATCATCATCACCACCATCGCCGCATCTCCGTCTCGGCCGCGACGAATCCGATTCGTGCCCATCGTGATGGCCCCCACCATGCCGGGCTCGTCGAAAGTCCCCTGCTTCTCTGGGTGGATCGCCGCGTAGTTTCCGGAGTCGATCGCCGGCTTGCTCGAGTTCGCGGAGCTTCAGCGCCGAGTTGTACGTGTCGGTTTCGCGGATGATGGTGTTCAGGAAGCGGAGGTTGGGTTTGTGGGTCGGGGGTTTCGTGGGGGGTCTGAAGG